>JABXWE010035906.1:0-35608 GCA_014611495.1 Limonius californicus
AAAAAACTGACAGATTTGTCTTATGACCCTCTATCGTTATCCCGCGATAAAAGTTTCAAAATTGTAATCACGAAAAAAGTGATACCAAAAAAACATGCGTAACTTCCGCTTCCGGTTTCGGATTTTTTTGAAAAGCTTATTTTTTCGATGAATTTTCGATACACCCCCGCATTCCAAAGCGCATCAAAATCGGAGCAATACTTTCGGCTTTAGGAGCGTCACATACATACATACGTACATACCCACCCACAAACAGACATTTTTTAAAAACCACTTTTTTGGGTTCCTAGAGACCCAAAACGGATATTTCCGTTAAAATCTCGATTTCGAAAATTTTCATGAATTCAATACTTACCCTATACCTATAAGGTATGGGAAAGTAAAAATCTGGAGAGCCATTTTCAACACTGTTTCGTGCAAAAAACGGGAAAATTGCAAAAATTGAGCATTTAAGATTACCAAAAATCATAATTTAAATAATCACCAAAACATTTTTCATTCCTCACTGTGGAGGAAAATTGATGCAGTTGTTAAATTTAAATGTAAATGTGTACTCTCCAAATGATTACATCGTTGATTGGAACTAAACATAACCACAAGCATCATTCCTAATTAAATTAATAATTCTGCACTCATACCATCAATTTTTAGTACTACTACCACACCTTTACAGTATTATAATCTCAATCTTAGTATTCCCAAAATTACTATTAAATTGCAACAGCGCATTAGATGTTCAATCACAAAAATTTACAAAAATGACATGCAGATCTACTTTTCTATTGCACTTACAATAACAACATAACCAACAACTCCTTCAGTCCAACTTGCTTACATCCTATCACCGTTATAACTAATCTCTCTTCTTGAAAGCATTCTACATAACGATGGCTTAAGTGCAAAACGTTGTAACCCACCAAATATTCAAAAATTAGGTTTTGGCGCCAATCGAAGCATTGGGTTAACCTGCACATTCTGGCAAATCATCGTAAGCCACAGCCGCCTGAAAAATTCATTTTACGCGCTAAAACATAATGTGGTATCAACAGAATGCGTTATTTGATATGTAAAATGTCGTAAGCCACAGTTTGTCATTGTGTTAGCAAGAGTCAAGTGTGTTTCGGTTTGGTGCAGTGTTTTATAACATTATTAGGTACTTGTGTTAATTATAGTATTTTACTATACAATATAGTTTGTCATGTCTAGTTTGCGATAAAAGATTTATAATTTTTTATGTAACAAGTTAAATAGTCGAGAAAATGTGTTTAGTAAGATACGACATTCTGAATCTTTCTTGTTTATAATGTGTATTTTAGGGTTATTGTAATTCTTATTAAATTACAAACCTGGAGTGTTTCAATTTTTTGGAATCTATTAAAATGTTTTTGATAAATTTTTTGATACTCTCTTGCCTTTCTAGTTTATATTAATTTGAAAAAAAAATGTACTGCAAGCTGTTCCAATGTTTTAACTATAGTCTTTTTTATACAAGCATCTAATTTTGCGTTCCACAGTACATAAATGCGCACGACATTATTGTTGAAATTAACGTTTTAGTACGTGTAGAGTGAAAATTGATATTAGTTTGAATTTCTAGGATGTCACAGCGAACAGCTAAAATTATGGCTCTTAGCGCTGCTATTAGCTCAGATAAAAACAATAAAACTGATGACAATCACGATTCTATAGGATAGGAAATAATATTAAAAGTCAGGAACACTCAAAGTCGGATGAACCACCTTCAACTTCTTTTGAGCCTTTATGCTTCGAGGAATCAATTGATCAGTTCATCATGTTTGATGATATTCCTGTAATGTTTGAAGACATCAACCTTGGAGCCAAATACACGATTCTAGAGGAGATTATTCAGAAGCCTGATGATCGAGAAAACGGCAAAGAAAAAAATGATGTGGAGAAATATACTACAGTGCAGGTAAATGGCAATCATTGTGAAACTAGATAATACCATTTTTTTTAATTTCAGGAAGAAGAGTTACAAGACGACTATATGAATGGGGAGGGGAATGAGGCAACAGAAAAGCTTCAATGTGACGATAAAGAAGATGAAGTTGATTCTGAAACCCAAAGTGACTATGTGCCAGATGAAAGAGAAACAAGATACAGATTCAGATAATAATGAAAACGAAAATTTAGTAAAGGAGAGATCTATTAAAAGAAGGAAGAAACAAGAAACATCGACATGGAAAAGACAAATAAATAAGAAGCTACGAATGGAGGGTGAAGCATATATGTCTACCATGAAAGATGAGAATGACAATGAAGTGAAGAGGGCTGCTAGGAAAATAGGAGCTGCTTGTGAATGCAATTCGCTTGCGAGGTCTTGTAATAAAATAGCTGAAGAAATAAGAAAGGAAGTATTTGATGGGTTTTGGAAATTGAACTGGGAATAGAAAAAAAGTTACGTAAGGTCTCTTGTAAATTATGAAGAGAAGAAAAGAAGCTATGTGCAGACCGATTCTAGAAGAAAAGGAACATTTTATTACCATCTTCAAGTAGGAAATGAGAAATTAAAAGGCTCCAAAAAAATGTTTCTTAGTACACTAGGAATGAAAGAAAGATCAGTTAGAGATTAATAAACAGCAAAAGGATAACGAACGATGCTTGATGATAGAATTTATAAACGCAATCCCAAAATTACCATCACATTACTGCAGAGCGGACACTAAAAAATTATACTTGGAAGAATCTTTCAAAAATAAAACAGAGGTCTACAATTTATACAAAAAACATTGTGAGGAACGGCAAGATTTACCACTTTCCATTTGTGCCTTTATGACAACATTAACAGAAATGAATATTTCTATCCACCAACCAAAAAAGGATCAATGCGATCTTTGTTGTTCTACCAAAGTAGGACAAATTTCTGAAGAAGAAAACAGACATCACATAGAAAAAAAAGGACAGGCTAGAAGT
Organism: Limonius californicus; assembly: GCA_014611495.1. NCBI lineage: Eukaryota > Metazoa > Arthropoda > Insecta > Coleoptera > Elateridae > Limonius > Limonius californicus. The sequence continues at coordinate 2,935 of JABXWE010035906.1, forward strand.
GAGGAAAAAAAAGGATAAAGAAGCTGCATCAAGCGGAGACTGTTATGTATTTACTATGGATGTGCAGGCAGTTAAGCTGTGTCCAATGTTGTATGCCAGTAAACTTTATTTCAAATCCAAATTGCAAGTTCACAATTTTTCTATTTATAATTTAAGCGACGATCATTGTGTGAATTACTGTTGGAATGAAGTGGAAGGCGAACTTGAGGCATCGATATTCACTACCTGTATAATAAAGCACTTGGAGGAAATTTGCCTTATGGAGAAAAAACTTGTGATAATTTATTCGGATGGATGTGGATACCAAAATTGAAATGTTGTACTAGCAAACGCACTTCTTAATTTTGCAGTGGAACATGGTGTGACCATTTACCAAAAATTTTTGGAAAAAGGTCACTCACAAATGGAAGTCGATTCAGCTCACGCGTTAATAGAAAGGCGGTTAAAAGGGAAAGAAATTCATATTCCAAGTCAGTATCCAATTTTGATAAGAGAAGCACGGAAAAATCCTTCCCCTTTTGAAGTTCACTATCTTACCCACATTTTTTTATAAACTTTGATATCAAAAACAGTTTCACATACCAATCTATTCGTCCTGGAAGAAAAACGGGCGATCCTACTGTTAATCATCTGAAATGTCTGCAGTATGCACCAGATGGCATTATTTATTATAGAACAGACTACCTACAGGAAAGTTATACACCACTTCCACAAAGGCCAAATATTTCAACTGCACGCTTCACCAAACAATCTTTATATAAATATAGGCTTCCAATAAGTAAGAAAAAATATGATCATCTGCAGGAACTGACCCAAGTCTAACCAGCCAAAGTGAAGAAGTTTTATGACGACATTCCTTTCTGTGCCAAAAAGAAAAACAATTAATTTTTCCCTGTTTTTATTTGAAAATGATGTTAATTATTATGGTAATGTACTCTCTGTTTTCGTATATTTTTATAATAAATGATAAGTTTGGAATTATATTCATCTGCGTTTTTATACTTATAATAATTATGTTTTGAAAGTATTACGTATCCCACAATCATATTCAGTCTGATATGTCGTAACCCACTAAGTTTTTGAAAAATGATAATTAAATTAAATATGATTTTGGAAAATGTTACAAAGATTCAACATAAACATAAAATAATGAAATGCTGATTTACAGAAAGTTCTATTAAAACCAGAAGGTTTTTTGCTTGCCCTGAACAATTGTGGTTATTGGGGATACGACGTTTTGCACTTAAGCCATCGATAAACTCTTTTCTATTTTGTAATTACACTAATAACACAACCTCACTTTCCGCTGCAACATCTCGGCATCCTACCATCTATTGATGTTACAGCTAAACAATTTATACGGTTTATAAATGCTATACAACCACACTTTTTTGTAGCTTGAATGCAACAAGCACATAACCTTACTTTCAGTTGTGGCATTTTTCATCTTAATATCCACTGATATAGCAATCAATCTGTTAAGCCGTCCCGTCACGTGACTTCTCATCAGCTTGTAATACCAACAAAGATCACATGGCTAAAATCATGGAATTTTTTGCATGGTGGAAACAGTCTTAACTGCTATTTAAGAAGGCATGGTGTGTGGAATTTAGCAAAAAAAAATAGCGATAACTGTACATTTCCTTGTCTCAATGATTTGCAATCACAATCCATTACCAAGCACCATGGAATTATAACAAATTTGTTTGATAGTTTAAAACAATGAACAGAAACTAACCTAACATAAAACTAAAAACTTTTGCTTGCGAGTACATCAAACTCAGCCTTTGAAGTGCCAAATTAGATTAAATACTACATAACCTCACTTTTATGTTGCATAATATCAACATCCACAACCCATAAGAACACAAACTCACCTTCAGCGGCGGCTATTTCCGCCTCGGCTTCCCTCTGCCTCCTGGCCGCCCTTTGTTTCTCCTCCAACCTAACCTTTTCCGTATTTGCCTCGTTCCAGCTGCCTTCTTCCATCAAACGTTGATCGGGCCGTAGCCTGAAAAAATTTGATACTTAAAACATCCCCCACCACCTTTGAAATGCATGCCTTGTGTCCGTAGGAGCAACGCCCTCTTCAGGTTCGTTCAATTGAGCAGCCAGTGTGGTGAAACCGTAGAATTTGTCGGCGTCTGATGCCGGCATCCGCCGCTTCCAAGCTAATGTGACCGGACCTGTCTGATAAACGGGATTTTCAACAGAACCCGAGCTGCCGATGACGGGGGCAATTTCCACCCGGTCGTCCCAGGTGCCTGTAACAAGGGACCAGTTAAGAACCAAAAGGGTTTCTTTGAGGCTAGGTACCATTGATGATCCATTTTACAGTGCCCAGTGTGTCCATAACAGCGCCCTTCACGCGACGCTGGGAGTCCCGTGTGAAGTAGGAATAAGGAATATATTTGAGGTGGCAGTTTATGCCGATGGCTTTACCCTTGCCGACGATGTCCATGTCGCCTGAAAACGTAGTAGGGAGTGAATTAATATAAAAGATACAATTACAAAAATGTTACCATGTTGGTCAACCCATAATTTTCCTACGATAATATTGTGAACAGTGGTTGTTACTTTACGCCATGAGAATCGATTGCCGGTTGCTGGAAATTCGACATGGGCCATACCTAATGGAATCACCTAAAAGAGTAAAATTATAGGTTAGAATACCATTGTAACCTAACTTTTTTGATGATATAATATTCACAACCTTGTAACCAAATAAAGGGCGTGAGAATCAACAAACATTTTCCAAAAGCATAATAAAAACTATTAACAATTATACCTAACCTCACTTTTGGACTACTATACTAAATTAAACTATACGTTTGGTAAAATTGACTCCTCCTTTTTTAGTTTTATTGGTAAAATTGAATCTTCTTTTTTGTTTTAAGCTCAAAAGTTAAACAATAACTTTACTAGCATAAAAGACGGCTGTGTTTGACCATTATTAAACTTAACCTCATATTTGAAATTTGCTACAACCGAATTAGGCTCTAAACGAACAAGAATAACCTCTTTTTATAGTTCAAACTTTTAAAAACTAGAATACGATTTATTTGGAACAAAGGTTTATTGTTTGACCACTAAATTAAGACTCCAAATAAGTAAAACTAACCTTTTTTTAATGTCAAGGTTTAAAAGCTAAAAGACAAGTGAACTGGAACAAAAACCAGCAGTGGGTAAACCTAACCTCACTTCTGAACTCCTACAGCTAAATAACTTATTCAGTTTTCAAAGTTAAAAACTATAAGACGATGGATGTGGTACAAAGAACTTCTGCGTTGGACTAGTATTAAAAATCCAATAGTACTTCTGGACTTTGTTACATGCTAATTAAACTCTAACAAATAAAACTTATTTCACTTATTCCTAGATTAATGTTTTAAAAATGCGACAGTAATTGAACAGAATCAAAAACCTGTGTTATTGATTGTTATTGCAAATAACCTTGCTCCTGACCCACACGTCACATAAAAGTAACCCTAAATGTGTACAACTAACCTTACTTTTTCTAGTTGAAAGTGTTAAACGCTTAACAATATTTGATGAAAAGAACTACTAGTATTGATGATGATGACGTCCAACCTTACCTCTGCGTTTTGCGACACCTAAATTAAACCCCAAGTTGAATAACTCTAACCTCACCTTTTTCAGTTACTTTAAATGCTTCAACATGTTACAGCTGAAACAGGTAATCACTGTTTTTAATGTTTCTCTAAACTTTTAAGTTTTACTACTATCACACGTACAAACCAGGAAAATACTCACTTGCAAATATTTGCCCCTAAATTTCGATGTCATGGTAAACTCCTGCCAACACTTCCACGCTCGGCCCTCGCAGTACTGTGCCACCATAGGGGGGTGATGCGAGACCTGCTCGCTTATTGCTCGCCATCCTAAGTCATCCAGTCTATCACATTCGTACGTTTCACCTGCAGCCGTCGGCAAAACAAAGTAAATTTTAAAAACGCTCAACTTTAGGTAGAGAAAACCAACCTAATAATGGATTGAAAGGCTTTCCCGTCCTAGAGCTAGTAGTTGAATAGGAGGATATTGTGAAGGCCGCTACATGTGCCAACTGCTCGTAAGGGTCCGTGCATCTGAAATATTATTTAAGTATTAAAGAAGCGAGGAAAGAGTTGCTTCAAAAGACATTTTCGAAGTTACATTTTAGTAAAAACTTTCTAGCCTAGAAAATGAGGTTAGATCCTTTTTGAGAAAAATCTCCGTAACCGTGACAGTTAGGTTAGAATAATCTGGAACATTATAAAATTGTTGGATTAAAAAAAAAGGTTAAAATGATTCCTATCTTGGCATGTGCCTGTGCGCCCAGCTTGTTATACCCACAAACAAATGCACGTGGTTTTCAGGTTAGGTTCAGTGCATTGTTTTAAAATGTTAACCAAATATGTTGTAATTCCAGCTTGCTTGGCAGTGTATTGTGGTAGCAAATCATTGAAAAACAAAAATGTACAACAACATAGAGTTCTCTCTAAATTTATTTTCTAAATTCTAAACACAACGCCCTCTTAAAAGGCCATTTTTGCACTTTCACCATACTGAAAAATCACGTGATTTTAGCCGTGTGATCTTTATTGGTACACCAAGCTGAAGAAAAATCATAGGACGCACTTGCATGTATTAGATTAGGTTAGCTAAGCTTAAACTTTTACAAACCTGGCGGCGGCGTCCAAAATCTCAGCGTATTCATAGTCCTCTGTGAGCCGCTGCAGCATACTAAGGGGTTCACTAAAGTTCACAGGCATGGGAATTTTAGACAAGTCCTTCCCGATGCAGTTTTTCATGATGTTCCATAAATTTAATGGGTAGTTGGGCTTCTCGGGGACGCGAGTGCGCCGCTGCCGCTTGCCGCCCGCCACTCCACCCCGCGTGGACGCCACGGCGAGCACCTCTGGGCTAGGAGACTTAGATTTAGAACTGCCGGTAACAACTACAACCTAAAGAAACTTCAATTAAGTCAAAGTACTGCAGTTGGGACAAAAATCAATTCAAACCTGTTGCGTTTCTTGCGTCTCGTCCGTCTCGCTGGAACTATCGGAACTGTTGCGCCTGTGCGAGCCGCCCCGGGGAATGTCTAAGGTGAATCGGCCATCGGCTGGTTGTGACCCCGGCGTGTTGCCGCCTTCCGCGAGGGCATCATAGAACTCGTTCTCGTCCTCCTCCTCGCCTTCGCTCGCGCTCACCGGACCATCTACAAGTTGCAGCAAAAACTCAAGTAAATATGAGCACCCGATGAACCACAACATAAAAGTTAAATAGGTGCGTATTAAATCGAAGGGAATTAGTTCCATGCCATTTTTCCAAATTTGAGGTTATGTGGTTGGTTTTCTAAATATTACAGAAATTTTTTGACAGCTGTCAAATTATGATTTCTTGAATTACTGCAGAATTTCCACTTAATAAAACTTGGTGGTTCTTAGGGTAACTTTGCGTTTATACAGTTAGTTAGTTTCCTTTTAACAGTTGTCACATTACGAAGAATTCTTCAAGGCTGGGATAGCTTTTCTAGCTAGTAGCAACGCTGAAAGAAGTTTGCGCGAATTTTAAGGTTATTTAGAAAATTATGTAGGTAGGTTTTACGAGTTTTAGAAAGCTTCCTAGTTATTTTTTTGGCAGCTGTCAAATTTCAAGATTTCTTCTATTCTACCCCTGTTTCTTTCCATTAGAGAAACTTAAGACGCTTTTACACTAATTTTCAGGTTAGGTGGAGGTTTTAAATATGTTTTGGAAACTTATAAACCTTCCTTCGACAGCTGTCAAATTATACTGATCCAATTAAGTTTTCAAGTTACTAGCAAATTTTGCAGTAGTTAAAAATTATGTGGATGGATTTTATCAAATTGATCAAACTTACAGGCATTTTGCAGATGTCTTCAAGTTTTATCAACTACGAGCAATCTTTAACTAAATTGTTAGGTTATGTGGACGATTATCACTTGCATAAGAATTGAGTGGAATGTTTTGGCAATGTGACAAACAATTTTTATTAATAGAAATAAATATTAACTTTTTTTAGTTCTTCACATAAATCTAAGAAATCAAATTTTGAGGTTATATGGAGGATTTTTTATATTGGCTGGGCACACAAAACTTTCAACAATATCTATTAAATAACACAGATTTCTTTTTTTGCGATGAAGAAGCATCAGATTGATATAATGAGCATATTTTCCAAGAGCTGTAAAGTTAGGTTAGAAAATTTTATAAATTTTAGGAAACTTACAAGCATTTGAAGGAATTCTTCAGGTTTTCCTGAATACCACGACCTATATTTTGCAACTGCCGCGTAAATTATGAAGATTCGTGTGCGATTTCCATCGCTGCTCAAGAATGTACAAAAATGTTTTTAATAGCTGCCAAATGATGATTCTTCTAGTCTTGTCATGTTTTTTTCAGTTAACGAAACTCGATACACCTTTTTTTTCCAATTTTAAAGTCATTTTTGAGACTTTTGACTAATTATATCAATTCCTTCAAGCATCTCTAATCAGAGAAGCAGATTGGATTTTTTAAACAAATTTGCCAGTACTATTAAGGTTATATTGAAAGTTTTACAAATTCTGGGGTACTTACTGCTAAAAACAAGAATTTCTTTACCTCCTTACAAAATATCCCCATTAGTGAAGCTATTGTGAGCCACATTTGGGTGAATTTTGAGGTTATGTAGACGTTTTTCACAATTGTTTGGGAGTACAAGGAATTTTTTTGATTAATACCATTTCTTCTAGTACTGTCTAGTTTTTCTTTTGTCAAGAAACCGCCGAATAAAGCTCTCGAGTCAAATTCGCACTAATTTTGAGGTTAGAAACTCATTCTTTCAAACCCAACACAAATTTGCGATTTTGAAGGTCGAAAAAACAAAAATGGCGGCACAACTTACTTGTGTGGTTGGCTTTCTTGAAAAATTTAAAACCACTAAACATTTCTTGTCATTCCGAACTTTGGAATGTTATACTACACGAGGAATTTTATTTGAGATATTCATATGTCAAAGTCTAATCAGGTACTCGAAGAAACCCAACACACAAGCCCTTATCACTCAGCAGATAAAGCAAAGTCACAAACATTTATCAAACAAGGAAACTGATAAGGGGCCAGCTGCAAGCTTCATGTGTCAACGATGACGAAACTGACAAATTAATCGTCTCTGTCAGAAGTAATTGCTGCAAGAACGCTTATCTTATCTGCCCGTTATCTCACAAGAAAGTTTACAACCGATTTAATCTCAATTTGGCTGATTAATGGTTAACGGGAATAAATCAATTCAATCAGGAGCAATTAAACAATAAAGCACGAACACGTACTTGGCCTGTGTGCGTGAGCGTTGGCTGCTTGCTCCAGTCGTGAATGCTGCTGTGCCAAAGTTTCCACCATTTCCTGCAGTCGCTGTCTTTGCTCCCGCTCATGTTGGAGTAGACGGGTCCACTTGTGCCCATGCATTTGAGCCGTTTGTAGATAGTCGGAGCACGCCTGCAAATAATACAATTTCTAATTTCCTTCAAAAAGTATCGAGGAAGATAACATTTTCGAAAGTCTAAGCTCATTTTCCAGCTTAACACAATGACTTTTAACTATATTTAATAGATTCAGTCAACCTATTAAGCTTACCATCACAATTCGTTGCTGCTTAATTTTACAACTCGTTTTTCACAAAGTTTAAAAATTTAACAAATTGTAAACGAAATAATACCACTTTAACCTAATTTTTTAAGAAGAATGACCGGTTCAACTCAACTCCTTGAATTTTATTTGTCGATAAGTTGCTTTTATATAATCAAAACGTCGCTTTCTGATTCTTAACAAAGATTAAATAATCTAACCTTACTGTAACGCTTTCGTTGTTCTTATTAAATAGGTAATAAATTATGGATGAAATAAATTCACTTCATCACGTTCATAACTTTACCTTCATTGAAAGCAATCCCGTTTAATTCAACTGCTGCAAATACATTCTTCCAAAAGTTGTTTTTATTTAATTTTACATAATCTTGCTAAAATTTCTAATCCCTAAAACTCGTCTTTAACAAAGATTAAATAATCTAACATTGCCATAACGACCTTGTTGTTCATATTCTATTTGAAATAACTTGTGAATGGAAGAACCCCAATTTATCACCTGTATAATCTCACTTTTACCGTAGACTATCCAATTAAATTCCACTTAACAAATTTTTCCACTTATCACCTTTATAACCTCACTTTTAGCGTACAATATCCCAATTTATTTCCACTTTAGCAATTTTCCCCATGTGATCACCTTTATAACCTCACTTTTAGCGTAGACTAATCAATTTAACTCACCTTTTGCAATTTTCCCTACTTTAATCACCTTTATAACCTCACTTTTCCGTAGAATAACCAATTTTGTTTCCACTTTTGCAATTTTCTCTACTTGACCACCTTTATAACCTCACTTTTAGCGTAGAATAACCAATTTCCCTCAACTTTTGTAATTTTCTCTATTTTAATCACCTGTATAGCCTTATTTTTCGCGTAGACTAACCAACTTATTTCAACTTTAGCAATTCTCCTTACTTAAACACCTTTACAACCTCACTTTTCCCGTATAATAACCAATTTATTTCCACTTTTCTCTACTTAATCACCTTTATAACCTAATTTTTAGCGTAAACTAACCAATTTCCCTCAACTTTTGTAATTTTCTCTACTTTAATCACCTGTATAGCCTTATTTTTCACGTAGACTAACCAATTTATTTCAACTTTAGCAATTCTCCTTACTTAAACACCTTTATAACCTCACTTTTCCCGTATAATAACCAATTTATTTCCACTTTTCTCTACTTATCACCTTTATAACCTCACTTTTAGCGTAGACTATGCAATTTCCCTCAACTTTTGTAATTTTCCCTACTTTAATCACCTGTATAGCCTTAGTTTTCGCGTAGACTAACCAATTTATTTCAACTATAGCAATTCTCCTTACTTAAACACCTTTATAACCTCACTTTTCCCGTAAAATAACCAATTTATTTTCACTTTTCTCTACTTAATCACCTTTATAACCTCACTTTTAGCGTAAACTAACCAATTTCCCTCAACTTTTGTAATTTTCTCTACTTTAATCACCTGTATAGCCTTATTTTTCGCATAGACTAACCAATTTATTTCAACTTTAGCAATTCTCCTTACTTAAACACCTTTATAATCTCACTTTTCCCGTATAATAACCAATTTATTTCCACTTTTCTCTACTTAAACACCTTTATAACCTCACTTTTAGCGTAAACTAACCAATCTAACCCAACGTTTGCAATTTTCTTTAGTTAATCACCTTTGTAATCTACGTTTGGTGTAAACTAAACAATTTAATTCCATTTCCTTTGTGTATAAATTGTTTTAAATAAAATGTGGATAATCTGACGTTACTTTTACCCCTAAAACACACTATTAACAAAATTTAAATATTCTAACAATATTATAACGCTCTTTTTCTTAGTTAATTTAATTCGGCTGCTACTGTTTTATTTCTGTTTTTCATTAAGTTTCCATAATCTAACCTTACTCTCTCACCCTTACAACTTGAATTTTAGCAAACATTAAAGAATCACAAGCACTATAATTTTCGGGTTATTTGCTTTTACCCAATCTATCCAATAGGACATTCTCAGTTTAATATAAAAAATCGGAAGCATAAATAAAATGCATATCGCAGATAAAGAGCATGTGCACGTTTTTCTAGTTTTGGAAACTCTTCTTACCCTGTCCTGGTTATTATTCAATAAATGTCAGGCAGAGTAAGAAGAGGTAAAGGTGTTGAAAGCTGAACGGATTGTTCTGTTAGTATACCAAGCTAAGTTTTAATGCAAGCTGCAAAAGCTAATTCTAACACACTACAATCTAATCCTATCAGAGCTTTTCTTTTGCTTGTAACTTATTTTTAATGAATTTTGGACCGTCCAAGCTCACTTTAGAACCTCCGATTAAAAACATCCAATCCAACATAATTATTAGTTTTCATTGTTCACAAACACTATTACATTCTTACACTTATTGACAACAATAGACCATAGGAGTATAGAATTGGGAAGAAGCGGTATTAGCTTTAGGGTAAGGGGAGTGAAACCATGAGACAAAAGGAGATGCAACAAAATGCCTATATGCAACTCTCAGAAGAAAAAAACCTTGCAATTATGCAACTGAAAATGTTATATTATTATTAAACAGACCATGTATGTTTATCTTTTGAAGATTGCCTCTACTTTTAAGAATGTCTTCACCTATATGACATTCCATTCCCTTCGATATTCTCTATAGTGTAAGAATTAGACAGCCTATTAACATAAAGTTAACCTCTATATATTCTATCTAATTTTTTCACTTTAAAATTAATCTCACCTAAGTTTTATATCGCTATCATCTAACTTTTCCAAATTCGTAGACATAACCTAACTTTTGCAACAGCAGAAGATTTTAATTCTTCTAATCTCATTTTAGTATTAATCCAATTGCTATAAACTCAAATTTTGTAATTTCAAAGGCATAACAATTTTTTTATATATAACCTAACTTTTGCACTATACAAGATTTTAATTAACCTAACATCACTTTTAACTTATTCTAATCTCAACCTCTAGGACATTATTCAAGATTTTACTTAAACTAACCTCATTTTTAGGCTTATATAACCTTACTTTCTTACCGTCGCTTCCATTTTTTTGTAGAGATTCAAACATAACCTAATATTTAATTATGTCACATCTATAGTAACCAACTTAAACACTTTATCTTTCAAACTAATCTGTTTACTTACATTCATCATAGCATTACTGGCAATCCTGAATAGTGTGGCTCGTTCTCCAACAATCTTTGATTTTCCCTGGGCACTTTCAGGATCTACAGTGATTTCTAATTCGCCAAGGGCTCTCTGCAAGGAAGCTCCGTGCTTTGTGATGAGCTCGGAGCATGTCTGTAGGTCTTCGAGACGCCCTTGAAGCTCTCTAACGACGCTCGACCACTCTTCGGGAGAACCAGAGCCTTCATCTGCCTGATCTTCATCGTCCTCTGACTCCATATTGCGACTAATGCCGTAACATTAATTAGTATAAAAAAAGCTAGCTCTAAGTGCAATACCTACATGGCTTTAGCTTTAGCAAGCTCGAGTGCAGTTACCCATTGCTGCCGCTCCACCTCCGAAGACGCTTTTATGTGGAACGTCTGTGTGCCCCCATTTGATATCACAAAAGTGCAAGCATCCACTGTGTGAATGAGCGCTCCATGAAGGGAGATACTACCCCGACACGTATGTGCCATTTCAGCTTGGTTTCTGGAACAAGTTTCGGAGATTAAGCTCAGGAAATCATTAATGAATTGAGTAAAATCGATCTAAAACTTTAGATTTAAGTAAGGTTATGAACAAATTACACAAATTAAGTAATTAAATTCAACTAACTTATAAACGGCTGGCTTTGTAAGTCAAACATAACATTCAACTAAATTTGAGGTTGGTTTTTCAAACAAGCACAATTAAATTAAAGGAGCAATAAATTTTAAACTATTGTTAAAGGGAATATGTGCGGTTAGAAACTCCAGAGGAAAGTAAATGACATTAGATTGAAAGTCAGGTTATGACCTTTTAAAACTGTATTATACTCTATGAAATAATATAAACGACTGCTTTTGTAGAAGAAAATAAAGTTTGGAGCAGTGAATATTATGAAAAAGTGCTTAAGTAAAATCTTAGAAGCACAAATTAGGTTTGCGATACGTTGGTATGCAAAAACACATAAGGATCGACACACCTAAACAGGTAAAAAAATTCATTTAAAATTGTTTTTTCTATAAAATAACGTGAAACAATTACGAGAACAAATAAATTACATTAAGGCAACTATACTCTTAACAACATTTAATTAATTTCGTTTTAATAATAACGAAAGCGGATCAGATCAATTCTACTAAAAAAACAGTGAGGTTAAAAAACAACTGTTAATACAATTCACCAATTTAAATGAATACAAAATAGGCTAGGATTTTATTGATAAAAACAGGTCCTGGACCGGTTTAATTAAGAACATGCAATTAGATTAAATATTAGGAAACAAGTGAGGTTAGGTCGACTTTAATGATACCAAGACAAAGTTTGATTTTACAAGAACAACAAAGATCATGTTTGTATTCACAACAAAAATGTAATTTTATTGATAAGATTATAGAATTACATTTGTTTTACTAAAAAGTTCCTTTTGGAGAGAATAAACAGCTTGTACAACTTTTAACGGAACAATAGATTAGATTTATCATATAAATAAATTTTTATTAATAAGAATATTTACATTACACTTACTTTACTGAAAACAACAAGAGACAAGATAGATTATGAAAACAAGAAAACTGGGGTTTGGTAGTATCACTAGCAGGAAAATGAGGTTACATCAGTTTCATTACCAACAAAGTGAGGTTAGGCAACTTTTGTTTATAACTAAGAGAAGTTTTACTGATCAGAAAAGTGTCGTATTAATTTATAGCAAAAACAGAAAGCGCCAAACAATCCAAATGGTAAAAAAAGTGAGGTTATATCGGTGTGAGATATCAAAACGTGATTATGTCTGGTTTATTACATAGAAAAAGAAGGGTTACATCAGTTTTATTAAGGAAAATGGAAGGATGGGGAGGTTTCACTTGTATAATGACAGATCAAATTAATTCTGTGAACAGAAAGTGTCATGTGGTTGGTTTTATTAATATCGAAATGAAGTTAAATTGATGGTATTGGCTGCAATGGCAGTTTAGACAAATACTATCGGAATGAAGCACGTTTAACACGAAAAAATAAAAGGAAGGTGGGATAATCTATCGACAAAGGTACTAGGAATCATTTTGAATCAAAAGCATTAGGATTATGGAAGAAAATAAAGTTAGGATGATGCAATTTGTTACAGCTAAAATAAAATCAGCAAAGTAATATCCCTAAGTCATTGCAGTATGACAAGCTATAAATTAATAACGCTCAAGCAAGGTCGCTTAGTTCCACACTAATTAATTCAACAATAGAATTAATAACTACATGGGTTTCTTTTCTGCTTTAAAATTAAAATAAGTAAAATAAACATTACCTAGCGTATCCCAAGCTCTAAAAGTAAGATTAGTAGAGTCATAAAGAGCACTAGACAAACGGAATGTCTGTGCAGGGCTCTCTGTAACTTACCCCTTGAATCGCCTGCGTCTTCGTATTGATAAAGTAGGGACCCCACCATTGTTTTCAGCCCTGCACAATACATTCAGTTTAGATTCTCATCCAAGTGGGTGAGCGATGATGGTTAGTTAGTAAATGCAATGAAATGGAACGACAATTAAGCGAAAGCAAGTCAACGATGTCGTTGCAGCAAAAATGATTCAAAGCCGGATGACAACCTCTGCCAAAAATAGAAAAAAAGTAATTGAATTAGCAGCAGCTGATGATGGGCAAGGTCAAGGTTCCTCCCAGGCAAAAATTAGCAACAAATTTGGCTTAACGTTAGGCTGCACTATGACCTTGAAAGGAAAAATGCGCCTCGTTAAATGATGTGTTTTGCAGATCTTACCTATAATATGACAGATGTCCGTTCTGGAGGACGAACCACCGCCGCTGGTAGCCCTTCAGGTAGTTGGTCCACTTGAAGAGCCATCCCTTCATCGCGGGCTCGCCGTGGTTCGTCACGGCCTTCGTATTCGCACCGTCTCCCATGTTTTAACTGCAATTTCGCTATTAGAAACACCTATTTGACACGTCGTCCATTTTTAATACTGTCCACTGTTCCCTGTCACTGCTGTCAAACGTTAATGCCAAGTTGACAGCGACGCTGGCGCCGTCCGTCTCCAACCACCTAAACTATCAAACTCAGGTTGTTTTAATAGGTGGCACCACTTATATTATGCGCTATTAAACACCGGTAAATTTGAATGACTGCAAATGGCTTGTTTTAAAAATTATAGTTCTTGTTGTAGTTTCATAATTAGCCTCTTTATTTTAGTACATCATACTACTTTTCTAGCGTTTTCCGAATCCCTTATAAGTCACCCCTTCTTTAATCATAATACAGGGATGTACTATTAGATTCTCCCCTTTATAAACCCGGCCATTTAATTCTTGTAGTGCTATTTTCAATGTTATACCGAAATTGTTATCTCCTTCAGTGAAATCTAGCATAAATAGTACTCAGACTAAAGTATCCAAATAATCTTCCGAAGTTGAGTCCTGCAGGCTTATTAGTTTTCATCCAATTGTATATAAAGTCGTTAAAAACATTCATTTAAAAATGTCAAGACCAATCTTAAGAAAAAGTAAAGTAATCAGTTAGATTTCCAAAAGAAGCATTCATCTAGGGAAGAAATTCAGAAAGTAGTAGCTAGAATCTACCATCAGGTAGGACTTACAAATAAAAAGACATACGGGATGATTCTAAACAAGAGCGAAGATGTTTAACTACGTATAGCTGAGGTTAGTTAACTCCTGTGTGTATGTATGTATTGAAGCGGTGCAGGATTATCACCCACAACACTCGGGTCATAAGCCCCATTGTGTAGTCCGCCCTGTTAGGGCTCGTCACCAAAAAGCCTAGTGCCAACCGCAAAGGCTAGCAGCTAGGGGATGAGCTGTAAACCTTTTGGTTCCAGGATTCCAGCCCCAAGACGTTTTTGCAGCAGTTTCATAAGTCTGAGGCATTAGCACATTATATGAAAGGAGGATTCGTCCTCTTCATGGCTTAATCTGCAAGTGGGATCGTCTATAATGCCGATCCTGGTGTTTGTTCGGATGACAGTGGCCCGTTAGGAATCCTGTTAAACTTTAGAAGCTTTTGGAACTTTGGTAAGGGTTCCTCTCCAATAAAGAGTTTAGCCTGCTTAGATCCTTGCTGCGATGACCAGTCATGAGCGAATTGTGTTTTCACTCACTTCTTCATTTATAGTTTTGTATTGCATTGTGGCCTGGTATTGAACAACGTGAACTTGTACAATATCTGTTTCAGCGATGAGTGTACGTTCTTTTGAACGGAGAAATCAACAGGCATAACTGAAGGTATTGGTCAGAAACTAATCCGCATTTGTTTAGGGAAACCCATACCCAAAATCTACAGAAACTTAATGTTTGGGCTGGTATTCTAGGAGACCAAATCGTTGGCCCGTTTTTTTATTGACGGTAATTTGAATGGCGCTGTTTAGCTTGAGCTTCTTGACACCACTGGTGATCCGCGTATAACAGAACTACTGGAAAATGACGAAAATTTGCTTGAAAATGAACTAGTTTTCCAGCAAGATGGTGCACCTCCTCACTGTGTGGTTCCCATTCGAGAATTTTTTAACAATCGGTTTCCTGGACGATGGATTGCAATACGTGGTCCCATCGAATGGCCGGCTAGATCACCAGACCTGTCTCCGTTGGATTATTTATTATGGGGGCATTTGAAATCCAAAGTATATGCAACACAGCTGGCCAACATTGAAGATCTTAGGCAGAGAATAATAGAAGGATGTCGACCATCGATACCGCAAGTTCTCGCAAATGTTCGTTCTCTCTTTCAAAGTTGTCTGTATTATTGTATGGAAGTTAACGGAAGTCACTTTGAACAATTACTTTAACGGTAATTGCTATATTCAGCAGCTTAACCGAAATAAACAAAATATAGATTTCAATTTTTTTATAAAAAAAATAAATAGTAGAATGAATTCCTTATGAAATAACCTTTCCAAAGATGTGTCATACATGGTATGGTGCTATTTGAAATTTTAGAAGGGGTGGCTGTGACGGCTAAGGGGTTGATGACAGACGTCCGGATTTTAGGTAAATTTAGGTGGATTGCTGTCTTTGTTGACATGTCTTGGCGATTTTCAACTAAACAATTTTTTTGAAAGATACTGAGGGTGGCTACTTTTGGTTGAAACCAACGCCAAAGGCGTACAAAAATAAGCGCATCTGTATTGTATCCGACAGCCAGGCGACTCTAACAACTTTCGCGAGCTCAAAAGCCTCATCTAGACTGGTCTGAGAATGTTTCGAAGAACTCAATGATATAGCAGGGCAGAACATTGTGAGATTGCTCTGGGTTCCAGGTCTTTTTTGAATCGTAGGCAATGAAAAAGCCGATGAACTCGCAAGACAGTGATCAAATGGGCCTTACTACGGTCTGGAACCTGCCTTGGGAGTACTTCGGAAGGATATCCGTAGCTACGTAAACAAGCGTTTCTACGAGCAACATAAAATTGAGTGGACCAACGGACCAGGATTAAACCATAGCAAGGAACGAAGCATGCACAAAGAGAGTCACAGAACGGCTTGCACCAAGCAGGATACAACCCAAGATTGTCATAACATGACTGTAAAGGGACACCTATGGAGGATCAAGAAATGTAACAAAGACCTTACATGCGGATTTAGCAATAAGGAACCAGAATAGGTAATGCATATTCTGTGCAACTGCGATGCGCTGGCGAGAAAAGACAACGCGTAGGGTAAATGCGGGTATTGTTGGCAGGTCCCCGATGATTGGCACCTTCCTACAGTTTTTGTTTTAAACAGTGAATCATAGGCTTTTCTAACAAATTGTATATATTTTTTAAGTCTGGCAACCTTGTATTATTGAATGCAAGCGATACGCCATTTGTAACTCTTTCAGTTTTGATGTGAGAGGCTGATGTATCAGAGCACGTTTGTCAAGGTGAGTTTTTTATGAATTTCTTAAGAATTCAGCTTCAGATATTAGGTCATAATTTTGCCAATTTCATTCAGAAACCGTTGGGGTTTCTTTCATAATTATTATATACCTTTATTCAACAATAGTTCCATTAAATACATGCTATAGAATCCATATTCTTTATTATTTTGGGGGTGCCAACGATTGGATCGCGAAACAGCGTTTATCCAATGATTGGCATGGGTGCCAATCAATGGTGCATTCCTCTTTATGCAGAGAACCAATCGTTGAATCTTCTATATTTCGACCATTATTTTCACCTAAGTCAACAAATACTGCTTAAACAAATTTGAAAAAAAAAAGCTAACTGAGCAGAGACCTCGTGTGCATGTTGGAAGTATATAATTTGACGGGAAAATTATGACATTGTTAGTCATATCACAGAAATTCTTTTCAAACTTCAATTTTGATGGTTCTTGTTTGTTTCGTGTTATCTCTTGTATGAAGGTAGTTAGTGTTGCAGTACTTTTTCTTCTAGATGCCAAAAGTGAAAGTTAGTCAAAGCTATGTGAAGAGGTACACCGAAGAGCAAATAAAAATCGCACTGGAGGAAATAAAAACCGGCGCATCAATCTTCGGCACTTCCAAAAAGTCGGGATACCAAGGGCCACACTGCAGTTTCGACTTAGTTCAAAATTCAAAAAAGTACTGCCCGGGCCTAACACGCTTCTAACATCACAGGCAGAAATTATTTTGGCAAACTGGATCGTCGAGAGTTCCCAAAAAGGGTTTCCCAAAGGAAAAGTGATATCATCTCTGCAGTTCAAAACTTTTTGACAAATAGTCCCCGAGAAACCCCATTCGCAGGTGACACCCCTGGTCGAAGTTGGTATGACAGCTTCATGAGAAGACATCCGAGATTGACTAAAGAACTTCAGAAGCTGTTATGAAATCAAGCAGCAACGTGTCGGAAGATAATATTCTTGAATGGTTTCCAAAAATCGAAGATTACATGAGAGCAGTGTTGGGTAAGATCCTCTAATAAGGGATCTAGATACAGATCCAGATACATTTAAAAAATATGATCTAGATCCAGATCAAAGATCCAAACCTAAAAATGGATCTAGATCAAGATCCAAGATCCTTAACAAAGTATCTAGATCCTTTATAGATCCTTTCGCATTTCGAACGTGATGGGGGTGTTCTTTTAATTTTTAGAGATTACAGAGATATGGACAGTGCCATTGGATACTTGGACAGTAATATAAGAAAATAAATATATAGTTAACGGGAAAAAAACTTTACTACAAACTTACACTACTTACAAGTTACAATACAATAATAATACGCTACACTACACTAAAAGTTACTTTATTAACTATAAAGTTACATAATTCTAATTATCGAATTTTATTTTCTTTTCTTTTAAAATTAACGTTTCGAAAATTTCGTCATTTAACCTATTTCTACGAGGGGTTACAATTTGTCCACCCATACTAAATATTCTTTCGCCGGGGACAGAAGAAGGCAGTATACAATTAAATTTAAGGAAAATTTCTTTTATTATCGGATACTTATTTAATTGAATGTAACTGTTATCGGATCCTCAAAATAGTTTGTACACTGCAATGTAGATGTTTGTACCTGCGTATTATTTATTTTTAAAAATCAAAGAATTCCTCATGATAGGAATTTTCTTTTTCGGAATTTACGTGACTTTCTGTTGTTTCATTATAATCTTCTTGAGATTCTCCTAACAGTCCTAACTGTAACTCTTCTAGTTTTCGTTTCAATACACTTTTGCAGAATTCAGAATCATCTTTAAACGAAGTAATTTCCAACAACCTTAGTTTAAAAGTTTTGGATTGGAAATTGTAGCCAACAATTATGGATGACTGTCGGACCTTTCTATATCCATTATATTTGCAAAACGTTTTTGAAATCCATTTAGCAAACATTCTCTTAATTTTGAAGAGAATTGTAATTCCAGCATAGCTACCAATGATTTTTTTATTTTAAAAAGTGTTGGTAAAACAGTTCCTAAGTGATAGGTTTTTTCATTTTGTAAAATGTCTATTGCAACTGTTTTAGGTTTTGTAAGAAAAAATGTGATCTTTTAAAAAAAGAATATCGGATGGCTGAAATCCTTCTACCCCCAATGACAGCAGTGACGCAAATACCGAAAAATTCTTGCTTTACCTAGTCTGCCTAATAAGTAATAAAATAACTAAAGTATTTTTGCCACCTCGCAACAGGTACATTTGAAGGACAGGAAATTCCAGGCGTCTGTCTGCGTCTGCACAATTGTTCAAATACAGGTACGCTTAGTGCATAATGGGTAGGTAAAACCAGTAAAATCCAACTGCAATCTTCCTGGAAACACGTACGTACATAATTTATTTTGCTAAAGAAGAATAGAAGACATTCCCTGAAATACATAAACATACTTTAAATATATAGGAATCATTACTTAATGCGTTTTTAAAGTTCACAAAAGAAAAATCCAGAAATAAATTGTAGCGGATCTTTGGATCTAACGATGAAAGATCCAAAAAATTATGATCTATATACAGATACAAGATCCTTGTGTAAAAAGAATCTAGATCCAGATACTAGATCCACATAGTGGATCTAGATACTACCCAACACTGCATGAGAGGGAAGGATTTTCTGGACATACTGGATGATCGAAGCAGAGTTTTCAACGATGACGAATCATGTTTCTATTTATGTCCTAAATCTGACAAGGTAATCGCCAGCAAAGATCGAGGAGCCAAACAAAACTTGACTGTAATGTTTTCTTTTTCTGCATCTGGTGATGCGACTCCTCCACTTATCATTTATCCGTACAAACGTCTACCATAAGAAATTGCTCAGAGTGTTGCGGATGGTTGGGGAATCCGGATTTCGGATAATGGTTAAATGAAGGCTGAGCTCTTTTATGAGTACATTGGCAATGTCTTCCGGAAATACTTAGTGAAGAAAAATGTTACACTTCCTGTGATACTATTTGTCGATGGCCATAAAACCCATTTAACATACGAAATCAGCAAACTTTGTACCAACCTTTAAATAATACCGATAGCTTTGTACCCAAACTCGACACGCATCCTTCAGCCTGCAGATGTCTGCTGCTTCAAACCACTGAAATCTTACTGGAAACAAGGAATTCAGGAATGGAGAAGAGAAACTCCTATGGCCGAGGTGACCAAATGGACTTCGCTCCTATTTTGAAGAACGTCTTGCATTACTTGAAACCTGAGGTCGTCAAAAATGGATTCCGCGCAACAGGATTATTTCCATGGAATGTCGACGCCATTGATTATACTAAGTGTCTGGGGAAGCTCATAGTCAACGTTGATGAGACAGTGATTATAGCAAACAGTGTTGACATTCCACCGCCAGTATTGACATACGAAAAATTTTTTGAGATCGTTGGCAACGAGACAATCGCCTAGCTTGAAAACTACAGAGGTTCCAGAGAAGATGAATGTCTTTATCAGATTATGAAAGTATTCAAACGAACCAAACCTCTTGCAAGACTCGACGCAACTGCATCTTCAGAAAATTTGTTAATACGTCAAAACGCCACTGACGCCGACGTGTCGAGTGTCCCACTCCCACACGAGAACGGCTTTTCTGCACAAGACATTCTGAATATGTATATGGTATTTTTTGAAACAGAGGATTTTGCTGATGTCTCACACTCCGAAGTTGCCGAAGAAGAAATAAGTGCTTTCGGCCTTGAAGATGTTGCAATGGAGTTTCCTAATCCGAAACCCGCGATCTCGCTAGCGATTATAAGCGAAACGTCGATATTGAGATCGGATGACATATGGGACAAACAATATCCGAAAACGATTGCTTCAGGTGACAAAATAATCATCGAGAGACCCATTTGCAACGAACCCCCAAGTTCTATGGATGACCCTACTGAACCACCAGCGAACCATAAACCTTTCAGACCTGATGCCGCGGCAGAAGGTAACCTTACTGAATCTTCAGCGAATCACAGGCTTTTCATACCTGCTGCGACAGAGGATGGCCCTACTAAACCTTCAGCGAACGGCGAGAATAATAATGACTTATCAACTTTCTTTTTTGACCGAAAACACCCGAAAGAAAGAGTAAGAAGGAGACTAGAAGAATACCTTACGTAATAACTTCGTCAGGATTCCAATGAATTTTTGAAGAGAAACAAAGACTTAAAGAATTGAAAATCTAAATAAAGAAGCAACGCAAAGATAAGAAAAAGATTGAAACAAATAAGAAGACTACTTCGAAAATTGCTTCGAAAGAAGCTTCAAAGACAGACTCGACCATTTTACGAAAAACTGCGCCCAAGATGCCTCCGCACCATGTACGCGATATATTTAGAGACGAAGATGACTATTCCGGTAGAGTGCAAATTAGCACTGAAAAACACGATGTAGTACAAGGTAACGCGACCGTATATGGAGGGCTGTGTAATTTTTGTGTGCAAAATATTTATGGTACAAATTTTGGAATAAAATGTCGAAGATGTACCAGAACGTATCATATCATTTGCCCGAAGAAGAAAAAAATGTTCGAAAACAATTTTGAATGTATCAAATGCAAAGAAAAATCGATTTAAACGTCTTTGTTTTATATTTCTATTTCCAAGTACTTATTTTCTTTCCATACGCAATTTATTTATTTTTTGTAAACATTTTAAGAATTTTTATATTTTTTATTCGATAATGCTAACTAGCAATCTGAAATTGTTCAAATGTTTATTTTCATTATTATGACAAGATTATTTGTTTGTTATACTTATAGTTTAGTTCAATGTTCCTTTACTTGCAGTATTGCCTTTTTTTTAAATAAAACATATTTGATATTGCTTTATTGTTCATTTCAAAATTGAAACCCGGTGTTACATTTTTGGCATAATTTACGCTAGGGGTGCCAATAAAACACGCAACCCCAATGCCAATGATTGGCTACACTGCCAATCAGTGGTTCAATTCTTATGCAATCACTGGCTATACTGCCAATAGCTGGCACAAATGCAGTTCTTTACTTTTTTTTTCACTTAGGTATTTCAGGCAAAATATATTTTACGACCAAAAAATTAGATTAAAAAAAAACATTTATTTAATAGGCGGAGAATTAAAGTTGTCCACAAGCTTGCAATTTAATATCTAACATAACATATAAAAACGTGTTACTCGCATATGTAACCTTTGCTTATCGAACAAGCGTATGATACAAATTCTACGAAAGTTCTATCTAGTCAGCAAGTTCATTAACATAACTCCTCCATTGGCAAGATAGAAAATCGGGAAATAACCTTTTACGATTTTCTAAGATTTAATCTCTATTTCAACAGGTCTTTCTGGCTTTTTAATTTTCTTGCAAATGTTTGGAATTAGGTTAAACTGATATAACACAAATACAATAATTAATGCAATTATTAGAAAGATAATAATTGTAAAATTAACTGGATACGTGTACTTGTGCAAATTATTTGGTTCCAATGAATTTAGCAAATTTTGTAGTTTTTCTCGTAAATGTAGACTATCTTCCAATTCAACATTTTCTAAATGAATAGGAGAATTTTGCATAAATTCTTGTTTATGTTCTGGAATATCCGCAATAACCAATGCTAGCTCAAGATTTTTATAAGTTTCTAGGGAATATCCATTGGTTCGTAAAATTGTATTTCCAATTTGTATTTCACAATTAATTGGTAATTGAATCACAAAAGTTCCTTGAAGAGGAAACTTCCTATTTTCATTGTTACATTTACTTTTGCCAATTATTTCATTGGCGGTAACAAATAGCCATAAATCTACATTTATCTTTTGAATTTTGTAGTTTTCCAATTTAAAATGTTTTATTCGGCAAGTTATATTTTTTGAAAAGGAAATTAATTGCTTTTCGCAAAGTGAGTTTTCAAAATTCATTTGTTCTGCAATATTACATATGAAATAGTTATTTCTTAGTGGTTTACATTTTTCATTAGTTGAAATGTAATTTTGTTCTAAATACAATAAGTATTTATTTTGCGGTATTATAATTTGGTGAAACTTATTACCGTTCTTTACAGGTAATGAATAGAAATGATAATAATCATAAATTTCGGGACTGCATAGGGGCACTTCTATGATGAACACTATTCTACTGCTAATTTGATAAGCTTTCACTATCACTATTTCTTCGTAAAGAAGAATGTTGTCTTTTGTGGGCTCAAAGGGGAATTGTTCACTATTCACTTTTGTATTACCTAATAAATTTTAAGTGTTTTTCCAAATCTTCTGGGTCCACTATTGAAGGGTGAAATGTTGTTAATTTGGCAAACGTGACTGCTTCTTCTAAGTTGTTCGTTATGTGCATTATTAAATTTAATAGAGAGATCAATTGTAAAAATACAGTATGAATATCGAGTAGTGGAAACATTTCGTTTTGATTCATTGACAACCTTTCGATGGTTGCTTCTACTTGCAGAATCCGGGATTGTAGAACTAGTTGCTCGTTTGCTATTCTATTCATAGTTTCATTTACACTGTTGATTATTTGATCGGTCAGTGTAATTTGCTTTACAATAACCTCCTTTTGATTTTCTTGGGTTTTTTGTAATTCACGAATTGCTTCTTCAAATCGTTTGTGATCTTGGGCGTCCAGAATTCCACTGATAAATTTAATTAAAGATCCCAATCTGTCAATTATTGATCTCTTCGGTCTTGTTGGGAACAATTGATTAATTTTTCTTGAGGCTTCTTGAAGTGTTGTGTTCAGTAAATTGAAATAGTTATTGAATTCCTTACTGTATTTAGGTCCATTTTCGTAGGCGTTGAAGATTTTTTGCACATTTTCTATATTCTCACGCATATTTTCATATTCCTGAAGTAATTGTTTGCCTTGGATATTTTTGATGAGAGTCCATTTGTCAACTTGGTTTTTCGCTTGGCCCAGTTTGTAGGGGTTATTGGTTATTTTGGTGATTTTTAAATGTTCGAAAGGTTTTTCTGGTGTTTCGGTAATCATTAGGGGCGTTTCAGGTGGATGTCTGTCATATTTTGCTTTTCTGCATACTATACAGTTGTTTATGAAATTGGTTACATCTTCGTTTAAATTTTCCCAATAATAATTTCTTTTGATTGCAGTGCTGGTCGTTGCCTCGGTGGTCAGATTTTCCTTGGTGGTAATTCGATATTGTTTCTAGTCGATCTTCTTTGTTAATTATGTGCAATACTCGTTTAGTACACTTGTAGAGTTTTATTTGATTGAAATTGGTTATTATAACTTGGCAGAATTTTTGGTATATGGTTTCATTAGGTAATAAACAATAATATGGTGTATTTGGTTCGGTGTATTCTTTTAAATATTGAATGGTGTTACTTTCTAAATTATTATCTCCAATGTAGGCTGTCATTATTGAATTTTTCTTTTTCTTCTCATAACAAGGCCTGATTGATTTACCATGTACTATTTTAATTATAATTTGATTTCTTTTTGTTTGTAAGGTATTTTCACATATGGGTACACGGGGTGTTGATTCGCTTTGGGAATGCTTTGTTTGCGTTGTTGTTTCATTATTTTTCAGGATTCTGAGTTCTTCATGTAAATTTTCAACGATGTCTAGTAGATCATTACTGCTGGAAGTTGGATCAATTTCTTGATTTATGATACTCATGAGGTCTGTATCGACTTCTACTTGCATTGATTGGGTGTTATTTATTGGATGTAGTTGTATTCGTGATAATGCATCTGCGTTCGTGTTGCATTTTCCTTTTTTGTAAATTACTTCGGAGTCGAATTCTTCTAATCGTAGTCGCCATCTTGCAAGTTTCGAATTTGGCTCTTTTAGTGAATTTAACCATTGTAAGGGCTTGTGATTAGTGATAATTTTGAAGTGTCTTCCATATAAATACGGAAGAAAGTACTTAGTGTTCCATACGATTGCCAATAGTTCTTTTTCTATCTTCTTCTTCTCGGTGCCTTCTCCTATCGGAGGTTGGCGACAACTATGTTGAAAGCCTCTCTGTCTTCTGCTATTCTAAATAGATCGTGTGTATTCATCCCGGTCCAATTCTTGATGTTCCGTAACCAGGATGTCCGTTTTCTTTCCACTCCACGACTTCCTTCTATTTTCCCCTTCATGATTAATTGAAGCAGCCGATATTTATCATTTCTTAGAATGTGCCCGAGGTAAGAAGTCTTTCTCTTTTTTACTATATTAAGTAATTTCCATTGTTGTTGAATACGCTGCAACACCTTCACGTTTGTAACTCTGTCAGTCCACGGGATTTTGAAGATTCTCCTGAAGGTCCACATTTCGAAGGCCCCCAGCTTTTTTATTGAACTAGCTTTTAGGGTCCACGTTTCTGCGCCATACAATAAAACTGAATAAACGTAGCATTTTACCATGCGGTATCTCAGCTTCAAACTAAAGTTTCTATCTGTAAAGAATCTTCTCATTTTAATAAATATTTCTCTTGAATATTCTATTCTGTTTTTGATTTCGGTCTCCGGATCTATCTCTTCTGTTATCAAACATCCAAGGTATTTGAACTTCTGCACTTGTCCAATTTGCTGGCCATCAATGCGAATATCTGTCATTATATTGTTTTGATTGCTGAACACCATTATTTTAGTTTTTGTATATTAATTTTCATTCCTAATTCCTTTCCTTCGGTGTCTAATCTAATAAGTAAATTCTGTAAATCCTCTGCACTCTCCACTATAATTGTGGTATCGTCAGCATATCTCATGTTATTAATAATTACTCCATTTATTCTTATGCCCTCGATAGCTTCTTCCAAGGCGTTCTGAAAGATAGTCTCTGAATAAAGATTAAATAATAGTGGCGATAGTAAGCAACCCTGTCTTACTCCTCGTTCTATTTCTACGCTATTAGTGATTCCATTTTCAATTATGACAGAGGCTGTTTGGTTCCACTAAAGTTGTTTGATGACCATTATTTCATTTTTATCGAGTCCTCTTTTTTGTAGTTGTTCTATTAGATCTGTGTGCATTACTCGGTCAAACGCCTTTTCATAATCAATGAAGCACACATATGCGTTTTTGCGTCTTTTTCTATAGTAGACTATTTTTGTTCCGAATCATTGAGGGTTCTAGATGCGTACGATACAGATAGATCTTTACCAAGAGGTCCTTGGAATAACTGCGCCTATGGCAACATTAGAGGCGTCTGTAGTTAAATTAAATTCTTTCGTAAAGTCCAGATATTGTAATATTGGTTTGTTTATTAAAATATTTTTGCATCTTTCAAATGTGGTTCTAAATTCGTCGGAATGAATTATTTGGGCTCCTTTCTTCAGGCATTTTGTTAATGGTTTTGTCAATTTTGCAAAATCTTTTATAAATCTTCTATAGTAGCCTATCAATCCTAAAAATCCTTTAAGTTCTTTTTGGGTCTTGGGAATCGGATAATCTTTTATTGCTCGAATTTTATCTGGGTTTGGTTCAAATCCTTTTGAGGTAATCACATGACCTAAATATTGAACTTTTTTCTTCAAAAATTCGCTCTTGTCTAATTGGATTTTAAGGTTAGCTTTTCGTAGACGTTCAAATAATGTTTTAAGTCGTTCAATATGTTCTTGAAGTAAAGTCGAAAATATAATTATATCGTCGAGATAAACTATGCAAATTTCGTTTTGAATTCCTCGTAAAACATTGTCCATCACTCTCTGAAACGTAGAGGGGGCATTTTTAAGTCCAAGTTCCATTCTTTCAAATTCGTAGTGTCCGTTTTCAGTGTTAAAGACAGTTTTTGGGATGTCCTTCTCTTCTACTTGTACTTGATGATAGCCAGATGCCAAATCTAGTGTTGTGAAACATTGGCATTTTCCCAATTTATCTAGAATGTCGGTGATGGGAGTAGGGAGAGTATGGAGTGGGTATTTATCATCCACAGTCTTTTCATTCAGTTTTTGATAATCAATAACTATCCTCCAATTTCTTTCTCCCGATGCGTCGGGTTTTTTCTGAACTATCCAAATTGGTGAACTCCTGGGTGAAGTTTTAATTTCATGTTTAATCTCGTTGGTGAAAGTTAGGGGTATACCTTCACAAAAAATATATCTTTATAATCTGCACATAAAATTTTTATTACTGTGGCTTCTTCAGCATTAAGATGGTCCAATCTGAGACGATTTAAATTATTTCTTAGAAGTATTTTAGCTGGGTTTTGGTCAGTTTCTGGTGGTGGTTCGTGGTAGTGTAATTCTTGATGGTGCACTTCTAGCGTTTCCACAGGTTCTACTGATATTGCTTGTTCTAATGTTATTTCCTGTTGTTTTTCACCTTTATTATTATATTATATATTATTATAGATTATTGTAGTGATAGCATAATTATTTTTAATTGTTACATAGGATGCGGGTATTTCAACATCCGATTAAATTTTTGTGTACTCTAGGATTCTTTCTTTATGAGATCCTCTTACTGGAATTTTAATTATTTTTTCAGTTCTTGGTTCTACAGATAATCGATATTTAATTTCATTATTGGATATCAATGGTATACGTGTGTCTTCGGTTTCTAAAATTTTCTTATCGATGTTTATAATGGCTTTCAGTTTTTGTAGTAGGCCGAAACCTATTAATCCGTCATAGTAGAAATCGAATAAATGGACTTTCTGTATTTTATTTGTTTTAAATACCGCTGGTAATTGAATTGTAGCAACTTCTGTGTGAGTAGAAATTTGGCGTGCAGTTTGAATTTAGAAAAATTCGGCTATAATCAATTCTGAAAAATATTCATAGGCCTTTTCGGGTTTAGTCAATGTTCTTGAAGCTCCAGTGTCGATTAAAAATGTACCTTTTAGTTGTGGAATATAGATGCAAGGTAATGATGTAGAATTTTGATTATTGATTGTTATGAGCGAGGGTGCATTGTAGCTAATTCGGGATGGAACATATTCGGTTACGTTAGATTGTCGATTGAGGCTGTTGTCATAAAATGTTGTTTTTCGTGTATTTGCTGATGATGTGTCCATCGATGTTGGTCGGGGTTGAACTTGATTTCGGGGTGCGAAAACATTTCTTGTATTCGTGTTTATTCTATCACGTTGTTGAAATTGATTTCGATTTGGGAAATTTCCTGATCGATTGTCGTTTGGGAAGTTCATTGGTCTTAGATTATTTGCGACTGTAAAAGGTGGTATAAAATTTTGGAATGGTTGCCTTGGTTGTTGAGATGTAAATTTAGGCATATTGGTTGCGTTGGTCATTCTGAAACCAATAGGTGGTGCAGTTTTTCTTTGCTGCGATTGCAATGCTGAATTTTTTTTGAAGTTGTGTGGCTTCTCTTGCTCGGTTATAGAAAACATTTTCTTCTTCTATCACGAATGCCATCGCATCTTCCATTGTTTTTAGCCCTTTAGATCTCAAGAAACTTCCTAAGGGTTCCTTTAATCCGGAGAGATAGGCTTTGAGGGTGAGGCTGTCATACAAGTCTTTCTTGACTTTTCTTGTCGCTGCGCTTTCTTCTATTAATTGTACATTTGAGTACAAAAGACTGCGTATTTCAATGCATTTTTCATGGTACTCCTGTGCTGTTTCGTTGCGTTGTTCGAGTAACATTAAATCTCGTAGTAATGAATCTTCTGATCTCTGATCGGCGAATGATTTCTGTAAGATATCTTTTAAGTCTGCCCAAGTGGTTATGTCACGTCCACTGGTAATTAAAAGTGCTTTGCCCTTTAATTTGGTTCGAATACCGGATAAAATTATTGATCGTAAAAATGGATCTTGTCCTGCGATTAGAAATTGCGTAATTATTATTTCTACAGTTAGAACAAATTCTGTTAGTAAATGTGGTGTCCCATCGAATTCTAGGATTGTTTTGAGATACTCTAAATGGGATGTTTGAGCCATATCGGTCTCGTTAATTGTTAATTCTCGTAGAAGGCGATGTAGGTCGTCCACGATGGAATTTTTATGTATTTGTTTGTTTAAATTCGTTTAATTATGGGTCTGGGGTTTTTACTTGTTTTTAAGGGTTCCTTTACAATTTTATTGTTGTAAAAGTTATTACCACTCTAAACTGCCATTGCATACTCCGGCTGTTCGTAGTTTGATAATAGTTTACTTCAATTAAGGCTAATGCTAATTTATTATTAAGGTTTAATTATTTGTTTAGCGGCACTTTATTTTAAATGCAACCTTATATTCTAACATGCAATATTTATTATTTCTTAATTACGGAATTATTTGTATGTCTAGCGACTTACATTAGCAATAACGCTGTTGTTATTTTCATGCTGGCCCTCGGCATACGCTATGTAGGCTGGGGTTATTGGTATAGTTGACCAGGGAGGTGATTTAAGTCCTCCTCTGGGGTCGAAGCGATGTGGGTCTCCTTCTCAAGCTGGTGGAACTCGGAGAAATTACTTCTACAGGTTGTCCGTTGACGATACTTTGTCGGGGCGATGCTCGTCCGTCGGCGAAGCTAGTCTGCTGACTCGGCTGCTGCTGGTTTTTCTCCATTTTCTGGGTATTTAGGTTCAATTACTGCTTAAACGTTGATACGCACGTTTTGGCAATGCTTGTTCAAAACGGCTGTAATCCTACCGACTGCGCCAAATATATTTTACGCCCAAAAAATTAGATTTAAAAAAAACGTTTATTTAATAGGCAGAGAATTAAAGTTGTTCACAAGCTTGCAATTTAATATCTAACATATAAAAACGTGTTACTCGCATATATAACCTTTGCTTATCTAACAAGCACATGATACAAATTCTACGAAAGTTCTATCTAGTCAGCAAGTTCATTAACATAACTGGCATTAGTTTAATAAAAACTTGACGCATTTATGTAGCCAAGATAATGAGGATCAAATTAAAAA
Source organism: Limonius californicus (assembly GCA_014611495.1). Taxonomy (NCBI): domain Eukaryota; kingdom Metazoa; phylum Arthropoda; class Insecta; order Coleoptera; family Elateridae; genus Limonius; species Limonius californicus. Next base: position 32,432 of record JABXWE010035906.1, read on the forward strand.
GAAATCAGTTTTCTACCACTAATACTGATGATCTACTGAGCCTTCAAAGTGAAAAACCTCTTAAGGTGCCAATCAATGGGTGTTTTACACTATCCGGACTCCCTCAAGTAGAGCCTAGGGGTTTCAGCACATACACAGTGAGAGACCTGTATCTCTTTGTACAGGCAACTAAGGTCACTGACTGGGCGTGATATCTAATCATGGTGAGCACAATAAGCCATTTAGGATGCAGTGCCTCCGGCACAATGATAGACGACACCAAAGTAAAAACAACATAACAAGTTTTATTGAACAAGCGTTATTCAACAATTTCAGAGCATTTATTTTTTATTTTTATGAAAACACGTAAAATCAAAATAGTTATTAGTAAGAAATAAAGCAACTAATTCTACAACATCTCATACAAAATTATCATAATATTTTAACCATTTTTCAAAAACAATTATTATAAATGTATAACTGTAGTCAACTAATTCTAAGTGACCCGATTTTTTCAGTTTGTCGTTCTTTCAAAGATCGTCAACAGTACTGGGTTTCAATAAAATCTCTTTAAATAAAACAGTCGAAATGAACGATTTGCATACTCCTCTTCATCGAATTCTTCGATGGGGTTGTTGAATAAATGTATTTCAGATTGCTTGGGAAGACCTTCAAAGACACCATTCTCCAATTTTACCAGTTTATTGTCGTTTAAGGTGAGGAACATCAGGCGTGGAAATCGTTTAAACGTACCTGGTTCGATAGACTTTATTTCATTTTCCTTCAAGTGTAACGTCGTTAGGTTAGGCCATTCAGGGAAACTTGTATCAGTTAAAACCTCCAAACGGTTGTGACTCAAGTCTACATCAGTGATGGCTTCTGCTGGGTTAGTGTTATTAGAAATTAAGCTTTTAATCCTATTGTGTGAAACATATAATGTGCATAAATTTGGGCACTTTGAAAAATTTATATTATAAACAATTACCAGCCGATTGTCATTTAAATTCAGCATTGTAAGATTAGGGAGTAATTCGAACTGGTTTGTACTGATCAACTCTATTTGATTGCCTGAAATTAGCAGTGTTTGTAACTTATTTAGCCCAGCAAATATATTTGGGTCCTCCAGCTTGGTCAGTTTATTATCGGACAAAGAAAGCTCTTCTACATTAGAAAGATGTCGAAAAGTTCCCGGTTCTATTGTATTAATTTCATTATGATACAAACTAAGTTCGGTTAATTCATCCAAACCATCGAAAGCACCAGAGCGAATAATACTTAAATTAGTCTGGCTAATACGGAGAGAGGTTAATCTTGAAAGCCCCCTAAAACATCCTTCCGGTAACTCGAAAATGTTCGCATTGGAAATTTGTAACATAAACAAATTAAGCAATCCGTTAAAACTACCTGCTACCAGAGTATTTAAGGAATTATTGCGTATTTGTAGGGACGCCATCCTTCTTAATCCTTGAAAACTACCAACTGCAAAAGTTTTCAAATTATTGTTATGTAAATAAAGTCGGGAAATGGCGGACGAAGTATTAAATACACCTGGAACTATGTGTTCCAGTTGGTTTGTCCGTAGATCTAAAGTAGAAAGTTTAGGAACACCATCGAAGGTTCCAATTTCCAATCGTTCCAGCAGGTTGTTTTGCAAATCAAGGTAACTTAAGCTCTGGAGATTATTGAACGACCCCGGGTGTATCGAATTAATTTTGTTTCCTTCCAAATATAATCTTTCCAAACGAACGCAGTTTTTAAAAATGTCTTCAGATAAACTGCGTAGTCGATTTTGTCCCAATTTAAGTTCTTTGAGTTTAGAGAGCGGTTCGAACACATCTGATCTTAACACTTCGATTTGGTTATTCTGAACGTCCAACGCCGTTAACTGATTCAAATTAGCAAACAATTTCGAATTATTCAGTTTAGTTAAATTGTTTTTAGACAGAAGAAGGGTTTCCAAACTAACAAGACCTTCAAATGCATCAGGCTCTATCACATTAATTTTGTTATCGCTTAAAGACAGTTGAAGCAAATTTTCTAACCTGGAAAATATGGCAGATGGAAGAACGGCAATTTTGTTATGGGCAAAATCGAGGCTTGTTAAGTTTTCGAGTTGGCAAATCATGCCTGGTTGCAAATTTGTTATGTTGTTATGAGCCAATACTAACGTTTTTAAATGGGGCAACCCACTAAAACTACCATTTTGTACGCTATTCAAATTGTTGTGGCTAAGGTTCAGGTTTGTTACACCCACAAGGTTGTCGAAACTTCCCTCCTCAATAACCGCTAGTTTATTTTCATGCAGGTGGAGTTCTTGTAGAGATGGCAAGCCTCGAAAGAGGAATGTGGAAGAACTCAGTTGCTGAAGATTGTTTCCGGCTAAATCGATGTACTTCAACTTTTGACTATTTTCAAACAAACCATCTGGTAAGTATGCAATGTTGTTGTAGTTCAAATCTAATTCCTCCAGCAAAGACAATCTTGAGAGTGTATTAGGAGACAAAATGGAGATGAGGCTATTATTTATTTGCAACCTTCGCAATTTGTTTGATGTTCCAAACGAATATTCCTCCAAAGTAGTAAAAGTGTTGTTCATCGCATTATATTGAAGTTCAGACGGCGGAAGATCATTAAAACCAATTCGCCAAATGTTAGTGAAATTATTATCAACAATTTTCAAGGTCTTTAGATTTTCGAGCTGTGCGAAAATGTTATCATCAATGTTTCCAATCGTGTTCCGGGAGAAGACAATCTCTTCAAGTTCGACTAACTTTTGGAACAGTTCCACTGGTAAACTTTTCATTGTGCTTGTAGTGATTTCCAAGGTTTTTAGAGAGGTGAATCCGTCAAAAAAGTTTGGAGGTATCACGTCCAAATGGCTGTTTTCAATGTACAACCTTTCAGGGACGAAGTTGTGTTCGAAAGCCATAAATTTAAACTGTTCCGAGGAATTAATTCCCTTGCAAGCATAAGAATAAAATGATCTCCTGCAAGTTTGAGTACTAGCCAATTCTTCTTCTTCTTAGGGTGCTTTATCTCTTACGAGATGTAGCGATCTTCTCTCCTATGCCTGTGTTTCGCGTTTAGAGTGCCACAGACATAGAGGACCTACAGCTTAACGTGGGCTCCGAACCACGGGAAGTGTAAACACTTCTACTCCAGAGAAGATTTACTAGGCAGAATACCTCGCTGGTTTGC
>JABXWE010035908.1:0-21275 GCA_014611495.1 Limonius californicus
TACAATAAAAAGAAAAAATAAAAAATTGAACTTTAAGGCCCTATAACTTCTTAAGGAAGGACTTTCTGCCTAAGGTATATTAGGTTTAATCGGTTTATTTTTACCTAAAGAATCTATGACTAAACGGTGGCCCATTCTTTCTGAGACACCGTGTATATATTTTTTTCGAAAATTTGATATTTAAAGTGTTATCTAACGAAGTTTCGAATATAAATAAGAATTTAAATTCGTACATCTAATATCTAAAACAAAATTTTCACTTGACTGGAAATTAAGCTTAGACTGTTAGTTTTTCAAAATAGCAAAGTGTATCACAACCGGACAACATAAAAAAAATTACATTTTAGTATATTGATGTAAATAAAATTGAAGCCCACAACTCCGTAACGGTATCGATTTTTGAAAAAATCACTAAGTGATTAGGCTATAAATGGTTAAAGATTTTCGTACATGTTTAGAATCGCCCTGTATTTATTTCAAATATGAATAATAACCACAACTTTGCTTTAAGGTAAGGACGGAGCTACAATATATGCATTTTATTCATTTTCTTCTGTATTTGGTTATTGTATGTTGGGATATGAATAAGGTTTTGTGACAATAAATAAGTTTGTTAAAGGGATATTTTTATGTGTTTCTGTTTAAACACATGATTTTGGCCATTTTATAATTTAAAAATACCTTTTTTATTGTACCTCATTCAGTAAAAATCCGCGGGCAGAGGGTTAAAGACAATGCTCGCCCTGATACCACTGCAAGAACAATTAAAAGAACTTTCGACTACATCGTAAAGTAATATTAATACTCGTCTGAATTTATTTATGATATTCATATCAGCAACAGTTTCACATTAATTTAAATTTTTCCCCACAAATAGCAACTGACTTATTGTGAAATCTCACTACCGTGTATGTTAAGTGATTTATTTAGGAGTTTCATCAAGGGGTGATTTCTCCTTCAGTCTCATATGTCTGTACAGCACATTTACTTAAAGCTCAGTACTATGGGTAGATTGTAAATTCCGAATAAATTGATAAAAAAAATAACAAGTTTCCTCTTTAATTCTTGCATTAATGGCACGATTGTATTTCTTGAACAAATTTGTTAAATGATTTGTCCGTTCCTAAGAACCGCGTTCGTTGAAATTATAACCACCTCTTAAACTTGCGGTGCAGTTTATTACATATGCACGTACAATTTCCATAATACAAGTTGCATTAAATTTTATGCGATTTTAATAGAAACTGTTTAAAATATGGTTATAGACGGTTTTGAATTTATAGCACTCATTGCGGCCGGCTTGGCACAGATAATTACATAAATTACACATTTTATTCGGCTCGAGATAAAGTTTGCAATACGCCTGCAGAATTTAATTCTTAATTAGCTCGTCAGGGTTATTAATTAATACTCGAGGTAGACGGTCTTAAAATTTCACCTTAAGTGGAATCAACTTCTGGTGATTTTATTGTTGTAGTCAATTTGTTTTTAAGACTCATTACTTAAGTACTTGAAATATATCCAGAAAGAAAATATCATTGCAATATAATTATATATTTAAAAATTTAATTTTCTCTAAAGTTATTCACGGCAAATGGGTATCTAGAGATTATTATTATTATGTATTTGAATTTTAATCTTAAAATGCGTAGTATTTTCTACCAAAAAGGTAAGCAGAGACATATATTTTCTACCAAAAAGGTAAGCAGAGACATATATTTTCTACCAAAAATGAAGGCAGTGGGATATATATTTTCTAATAAGAAGAAGATAAGCAGTTTCAATATACTTCTAACAAAAAGATAAGCACTGATATACATATATTTTCTACCAACAAAATAGGTAGTGACATATTTTCTATCAAAAAAAATAAGGAGTGACAAAAGGATAAGCAGATACATATATTTTCTACCGAAAGGATAAGCAGATACATATATTTTCTACCGAAAGGATAAGCAGATACATATATTTTCTACTAAAACGATCAGTGTGACAGATATTTTCTACCACAAAGATAAGCAGTGAAAATATACTTTCTACAAAAAAAATCAGCAGGCACAGATATGTTTTCTACCTAAAAAGCTAAACAGTGCGACATTTTATCAAAAATATAAGCAGTGACAATATAATTTCGACCAAAGAGATAGGCACTGTCATATTTTCTACCAAAAAAATTAGCAGTAACAATATATTTTCTGCCAAATGATAAGCAGTGACAATATAATTTCTACCAAAAAGATGAGCACTGATATATTTTCTACTAACAAAATTAGCAGTGTGTCGTATATTTTGTACCAACAAAATAAACAGTGTTTTATATATATATATATATATATTTTCTACTAAAAAGATAAGCAGTGACAATATACTTTGTAGTAAAACAATAAGCATTGACATATATTTTCTACCAACAAAATAAGCGATGCGACATATATTTTCTAGCAACAAAATAAGCACTGTTACATATATTTTCTGCCAAAAAGATAAGCTGTAACAATATACTTTCTACCAAAAAGATAAGCCGTGACAATATAATTTTTAGCAAAAATATAAGCACTGACATTTTCTACCAACAAAATTAGCAGTGTGACGTATACTGTTTACCAACAAAATAAGCAGTGTTATATATATTTTCTACCAAAAGGATAAGTAGTGGTAATATAGTTTGTAGCAAAACGATAAGCACTGATATATTTTCTACCAACAAAATAAGCGGTGTGGTATATATTATTTTCTACTATCAAAATAAGCAGTGTTGTATATATTTTCTACTAAAAAGATAAGCAGTGACAATATACTTTCTAGCGAAACGATAAGCACTAGCATATTTTCTACCAAAAAGATAAGCAGTGACAATATACTTTCTAGCGAAACGGTAAGCACTGACACATATTTTCTACCAACAAAATAAGCAGTATGACATATTTTCTGCCAAAAAAAAAAGCAGGTAAATGAATTCTTCCGTTCGAATGCTAGGAAATCATAAAACTATGACTTCATAGCGACAGCTATGGCGTGCTCAAACTTTTAGAAATAAAAAAAAAATTACAGAAAAGGACCTTAAGAGTTTTTATATAATTTCTGCTCTGATGTAGGGCCGAAAGTGCTGCAGAATTATTTTCTGTTTATTGACAGTGCCTCAGCCTTTCAATTTTTCAAGATTCAAAATAAATTGGACAAGTAAATTTGAGACCGAAAGCGGAAGTGTTGTATGTTTCAATAGAACAAGCTGTATTGGAAAACCTTATTCGCTATTATAGAAGTGATGTGTGGTAAAGTGTCGTCATTCACATTCAATGATTTTTACAGCGCACTCAAACGGGGTTTTAAATTCCCCTGTCTCTCTGTGCATTGTCAAACACATGTGAAAAAGATATCGAGACAACAATAGCTATGGGGAAAACGCTACTAGAACACTACCCGGAATAATGTGGAATAAAAACATACCACAGAAAACAAAAAAGAGAGAATTCGTACAGTAGAACTTAAATTGTATGGGAAAGAATGGGGATAACGTGCTCAATCTAAAAATCTTTAGAGAATGAATCGATTACTGTAATGGTTTGGACGAGGAAAGCTGGCCGAAAAAGATACTGGAGTGGTCACCAAGAGGTAGAGGAAGAAGAGCAAGACCCGAAATGACATGGAAAACGTATATAAATAAGGCAACGGACAGAATTACAAGCAAGAGACTGGGACAATGGACGGTTATGGAAACAGAAGACGGCAAAATCCCAAGAGAAAAAAGACGAAGAAGGAGAAGAAAACGTCCAAGTTAAACAGGAGACTGGGACAATGGAAGGTTATGGAAACAGAAGACGGCAAAATCCCAAGAGAAAAAAGACGAAGAAGGAGAAGAAAACGTCCAAGTTAAACAGCATCTTTTATTCTTAAAAAAGTATCAGAATTAATTACAATTTCTTACATTCTCATAAAGTAGATGTTGTGGAAAAGTTCATGCGAAGTGTTTTACCGATTCTTTAAATTGATGTTAAACGTCCTCTATCTTAAATATGCATTTTTCTTTCGCTATTGAACACCTGTAGTAAAATCGGATATAATGGATTTTATTATATTTGCGGAATTTTTTAAGATTCGTATTGCATTTGGCCTAAGAAGACCAAGAGGTCTAAACTTTCATGTTCTGGACATAGAAGGAATCTGGTTACAATTTAATTAAATAAAATTTAAGTAATATTAACGCAATGTTTGAAATATTACGCGGAAAAACTGAGGTATGCACCATGTTCAGTATGCATATATTATTGACTTTGACCTTTTCATCTATATATTGTAGTCATAATTAAAATTGTCCTTCAAGGTGATTGGTTACGTTTGCTTATATGCAAATATAAAAAGTATTTTCTTTTTCAGTAAACGACACTAATAATAAGTATTGATAATAAAGCTGTTTACAAGGTATCCTGAGGGCATAAAAAATTACAACTTTCTATATAGTTTGCCTATAGTTTAGCATATCTGGGAAACCTTGTATTATATACCCTTATAAGTTTGCCTAAAAAAAAATTTTGTAACCTACTTACTCATTTACAATCTACTCTTATATAAATAAGGGAATAATAAGTAAATGGTTTGATTTTTGAAGCTACTTATCCATCCATCATCCAATAATGATACCCTCGTCTAATATCACACGATTACTGGTTAACTTGCTGGACAAGGTCGGTGGTTCAGTCTTCTTGGAATTGCTTGTTCATTGGCTAGTTGTGCCACGAGGTTGTTTTCATGCCCCACGAGAGTGTAGGTAAGCGGTTGCTAATCTCCGAATTTCATTGTCTTCCTACATGGTCCCCAGGTCTTCGTGGAGACTTTGATTTGGTAACATATCAGGCCAATGCGCCCTGTGCCAATGTGCCAAAAGAAAAGTTTTTGACTGAAACCTCTAGAGAATTGTAGTGTTGGATGGGTTTCTTCACCCCCACAGTTGAATACCATACACCCAAATTATCTTTAATATGACTTTATTTTCGAGGGAAAGTTGGGATTTTCTTCCAATTAACCAATACATTTGTTTAACTTTCAGATCGAGATGCGGAATCCAGGTCAGCTTCTAGTCGAGACGCATCCCTAGATATTTCATGTTTAAAATATATTGTTGTCTTTTTACTTACCATGCTTACTAGTTAATGGGTTGTACAGTTCCTTTCGATTTTGTTTTTGTATTCAATTTTTCTATAGTCTATTTTTTACCAATTTCGCAATACCACTTGTTTTGGTCTTTTCCCACACACGCAACCATAGAGCACAATTATAAATTGACCCTGACTGGAAGTCGGAATACAATTGAAAGTTAATTAAATATTTTATTTTCCATTTCATAAATAAAACAGTGTTGACTTTTAAACGCAGATTAATTAGCAATACAAACTCGAGCTAATTCACAAGGTTATAGCACGAGGAAGTGGTCTGCGTCCCACAAGAAGTGTAACTATATTTCTTGCTTATTACACGTTTACCGTGAATAATCTCACTCGAATGTTGTAGGGACAAATGGTTGGTACAGCACCCATTTCAGCTAGTCCCACGGTCACGGATGCAGTTTCTCAAACAAAATACCTTACATTTAATGAGGCGTGAAAAATTCCCCACTTTACTATTAAATTAACTGTTTGTGCAGTTTGAAGGCGAAGAATGCGCAAAGTTCGATCTTTGATCCTTTTCTTTTACGAAACTCCCAAAAGTGAATTTGTTGGATATGATTTAGTTTTTCTGCCGAGGTTTTCCACTACATTTCGTGTATTTTCATTGTGATGGTCCTTGGGGGCGAACCCTCGTAACTCAGGTTGTTTATTGAGCTCCCTTGTGTCCACACTTGAATAAATCGAACTAAACATTTTTTTATCGTATTTTCCAGCGTTTGAAAAATTGACTTTTGAATATGAAATGCGACGCGGAAAATGTTTATGGATTGTAACTACTAAGTGACGGTACATCATGTCCGTGCCTTTTGCACATGCTACCTTTCATAGAAAGAGCAATAACTCAACCGACTTGTGCTTGAAATGAAGATATTCTCAAGCAAATACAATAAACAAGAGTAATTAAATATGCATATGACGGGCATAAATTAAGAAAATAAACCGTCCGCGTTGTCTGCAGCATCTAGAGAAGAGATAGGTTTACCGGGCGAGAGTGCGAAATTGTTGAGGCAGTTTCCCGTCCTCTGCAAGCTGAGGCAGTACATCAAGTCCCCTGACGTGTTTGCATTCGCAGGAATATATTACGCCCTGATTTAGGTGAACATTTAATTTTCTGACGCGTCATTTACCTTTAACAATGCCTTAATGCTTAGGTAATAATAGACATGTTTTATTGCTTGGTATTAATTAATTGGGAACTTGAGATTAACAGATCTCAGTATTCCCGGTAACTAGAAATTGCAATCAGACCACACAGTGTGGAACCAAACTCCATTTCGTTTCCATTAATTAAATAATTAAGTAATAAATTGATTGATTAATACAATTTGGCGTCGAAGAAATTATTAAATGAAGAAAACAGTCTGAGTAATTTAAGAATTAGTATTGCACGTGCATTTACCATTTATTCCTCGCTATAGTTCTTTGGTTTCATTACAATTTTCGCTTTAGAAATTATAAGGTGTAGCTTGACACAAACAGTTCTGTTTATAAAGCTTGTTTGTTGGAGAGTTTTGTGTTAGCTTTCTCGTATATCCTGTATATTTTGTGGGTCTTCTTCAAAATGTTTAGCACTGTTGGTATTCCTTATTTGTGTACTTTTATTTCGCCTCTCAATTTGCAGTTCTAGTGTCTCCGCCTTTAGACTTTTGCTGTTTTTCGTGTCTCCGCCTTTAGACTTTTGCTGTTTTTCTTATATGTTGTAAATCTATCACTGTTCCTATTTTCCTTGGATGGGCTGTTGGGGTTGTATTACCTTGTAATGTATAATTATTGGGCTTTAATACCAGACTTCTTTTTCGTTTTCCCAATTTGGCAATTCTACTGTCCCCGTTCTTTACACATTTGGTTTTTTGACTGTTGCTAGCCATCTTTTTGTTAACTTTTTAATGCCATGGTGTTGGTTTATAGTGTTTATACCATACTTCTCTTTTACCTTCTTAATTTTCATTCCTCTTGCCTTTTTCTTTATTTGGACATTCTTCTCTACTCTTGCTGTCGTTTTCGATAGTAGAGCTATTGCTCTCTCTTCTTCTATTCGTTTTTAATGCCATAGTTTTGAACTTCAATACCAAACTTCTATTTCGCCTTCTTCTTTTGCATTGTTATTGCCTTCCTTCTTATTTGAACTGTCATTATTTTGCTTCTTAGGTTGTACATCGACTCCTCCTGTTACCTGTCATGTTCACTGGTTGAGCTGTTGTTTGCCCCCCCTCCCTTTTTTGTTAGTTTTATTGTCATATTCTATATTCAACAGTCTTCCTCATTTTTACTGCTGCTTCATGTGTTATACATCTACCCTACTACCATTTTGGATGGTTGGGATGGTGTTATGCTCCGTCTTTATTTTGTTGCTATTATATAATGATATTATTTTCTTTCTCGTCACAATTCTTGAGATTGTGTTTTGTATTGTAATTCTTTGTACTTCTCTCTGATTCTTGCTTATGTTATCTTCTTTTTCGTGAAGTTTATTTAATGGCTATTCAACAGCTTTTCGTTGTAGTTATTGGGGTTTTTACACTTTTCCTTTTCTGTTTTTGGTGTCTTCCAGTTTCTTGATATTATACATAATCCTTCCATTTTGGGTATTTATGTGATTTTTACATTTTGTTTTCTTTTTTGATACTAACTGTTTGATCCCTATTTCTATTTTCCGGTTTTTTTTCGTTTCTTTCAGTTTACTGCCTTTCTTCTTATTTGAACTTTATCTTTCCAATGTTGTATATCTACCTTCTTAGCATTTTGAATGGTTGGGGTGTTGTTATCGCTCTTCTTTATTGAGGGTTTGTTACTTTCTTGTACTTTTAGCTGTTCATTTACCTTCTTAGTTTTGAAATTGTATTGTGTTCCTTCTACAATTTGCTTGCATATTCTGACTTTTGCTATCTTCCTTCGAATCTTTAACATTTACCCTTTTTTTTTCTTATTCGTTAAGGTCGTTTCTCTTCTCCTCCCTCATTTTTAGTCTTTTAATTTGTCTGTCCTCCCTATTTTAATTTCTTCAACCTTTTCAATTAGTGATCTATTGTAAATAATTGGGTTGTTTGTTTACCTTTGTAGGCTGTAACTGTCCGCTTCTCTTTCCTATTTTTGAATTTCCATTATGTATATCTCAACTAGTTCTTCTACTGTTGCTAGCCCCCGTCTGTCTGTGATACCTTCAGACTTCTTTTTTGTCTTTTCTCATTTGCGCTTCTGTCGGCTTCGTATGTAGTGCAGAGTATTCAATTTTGAATATGTGGGTTATTACTTTTCCTATTCTCAATTTCCTGGTTTGTTAGTTTCTGACTAAAACTGTCTGCTGTTCGTTCTGATTTCATGTTGGCCTTCTATTTTTTTGCTGTTATTTGCTGTTTTTCCCGTCATTTGGATTTCTATTTGCTTTCTCGCGCCTATTAGTACTCTTCCTCTGTTGGGCTTTTATTTGTATCTTCATCATTTTGGTTGTTGTTTTCTTCCTTCTCTGTTTTGTGGTTGTTACTATTTTTCTACTCGTTTCGTCGCAATTCGGGCAAATGCCATTCTTAATGTTTTGTAAATTTTTCCTTCATCTGTGGCTAATGTTACGGTTGATATTCTTCCGGTTTTCAAAACTAGGCTAAAGCCTTCTACATTGTTCCTCTTGCTAATCTAAGTTTCGTTTAGCTTCTTTGAATTCTTTTTGATACTTGTTGATCTCAATAATGTCTTTTATGTGGGCGGTTAGATAACGCTTCGCTATTTTTGTTTCGTCGTAATTTTAGGCTTTTATATGGTCTTTCTTAATTTGCAGTTGTATTTTCTTCCTTTTCATTCGGACTTGCACTATTTTTGTTACGTTGTACATCTATCTCCTCCTTTCTATTATTCGATAGTTTGGTTGTTGCTGCTCTAAGTGAGTGTGTGTTTTGTTGGCTGCTTTTGCGCTATTCGAAATTCTTTTCTTGTAATCTCCTTTTATTTTCTCTTAACTTACGATTATGCTTATTCTCGTCATTCGGGTTTTTGCTGTATTCTTGCTAGTGTTGTACATTCATTGGAGGGATGTAAGGATGAAAGGGGATTTAATTATTAATATTTGGCGTGATACTCTTTTCTCTATTTTGTTCTGCGCTTACATTGAATTTTCGTTTTTTTTATCTACTACGATTTACCCTCCTCTATTTTGGATATTGCATTGTCTCCCTCTTTCTCCTCAATTTTTTTTGCTGTTCTCTTGCGTATTTCTAGCCTATTTTTGGTTTTACTGCCTGCTGATTTCTGCGCTTACATTGGATTTTCGTTTTTTTTTATCAACTACGATTTACCCTCCTCTATTTTGGATATTGCATTGTCTCCCTCTTTCTCCTCAATTTTTTTGCTGTTCTCCTCTTGCGTATTTCTAGGCTATTTTTGGTTTTACTGTCTGCTGATTTAGGTATTACATATTGTTTTTTACCATTTACGCTTCTCCTATTTCTCTTTCGATGGTAGACCTTCCGTCCAATGTTGTAGATAGTTGTCTTATTTAAGTAAATAACTGCTGCATTAGCTTTCTCTTCGTAATTGAAAAGATGCAGTATGTGTTAGTTCTGACTGTAAAAGAACTGAAATTATTTCGAACTGAGTTGTAGACAGATTGAATTCTATTTTTCATTTCTCTGTGGAATAATACTGTCAAAAATCAAAACGCGAATCGACTACATATGTAGATAACGTTAATAATATGTTGAGTAAACACGTTTTTGCGTGAAGGTAATTCCGTAATATGGTAGAATTTTACCAGATTAGGAAATTTAATGCCAGAGATAACATTTAATTAAAAGTTAATTTCTTGCTGAGTTACACTTTAATTAAAATAAATAATTAATGCTACGGGTATAATGATAATGCGAGGTACGTTTTCGAATTTGTAGAGCCCATTCGGCTAAAACTAGTTAAGTATACTATATTCACTTTTTATTGGCGACAAATTGACACTTTTGTGTGTTTAAAGAGGGCGTTGCAAAGTGCCATTTATGTACTTCAAACATATCATCTATTTTTACCATATTTATTGGGGTAATTTTGAAACATAATATTAGTCTGAAAGCTGTACGTGTAATAAATATTATTATTAGTATTAAAAATAAACAAGTCAATCCGTTGCCCAAAAGGAAGCTCGCGTATATTGAGATCAATGAACACTAAAACTACGTTTCAATTATCACTGTTTCATTGAACTCTTCACTTGCTTGGATTTTAAATCTGAAAACGTAAATTTGGATAACAAAGTCGTCACCGTCATATTATCAAGTTAGTTCGCAACACCTGTCCATTTAATTTGCATATCAGAAATAAATAGCAGAATTAGATCGGCTCGGCTAAAGGCAAAGGACCGCAAAACTGATAACATTTAATTTATAGGCGAATTTTATAAAAACCGTGGAATAAGCCAGGCTTCGGAATTTTAAGTTAAAGCAAGCAAATTTTATTTAAATTTACTGGCAAAGTGTTTACATCGAATTTCATTTTAGATTGAAATTTTCCAATACCAAAAAATATACAGAATACTTGAGCCAAGGTTTGTTGATGTTAGAAAAAAAATAAGATTCCTGTTTATCATGTTTTTTATCTTCGAATCCCAGAGGTTTTAGTTTTTCATATATATTTAAAAGACCATATACAGTATGATAATGTCGCATATTTAAGCCCCTTGGGTAGCTTGTTTACGACCGTATGAACAGTTATGACTTTTTTCTCCAAAATGTTATACAAGGAATGGAAAATAACATTTCCCAAAGCTACTCTACACAAAAATCAGCGTTTACTTAAAATAATGGATTATTGTTTACTGTTCGGTTAAGCATAATTGTTTATATGTAATCTATAGAAGATGCTAAAAGTTAAAAAATGGCCGAAAACTGCCAAAACTGCAAAAGATCAAATTAAGTCGAATTTTGTGATTCAATTTGATGTGGTATTTTATTTAATCCTCTTCTCCATTGGGGTTGGTCTGCTGTCCCATGCACTACAGCCTATATGTCTTATTGTGCCCCCCAGTATTTGCTCTCACCTTCACATTGGCATTTCTGGTTCCCTGTAGAATCCCAGGACTGTCTTAAAGAAAGCATTTAGCATCTACCTTTTAGTCCAGTCAAGGGATGTCTCTTCTTCCTCTTCACAGACTCACTCTATATGTGAAGTTGTCCGGTAGCTTTATAAAGGACAGATGTTTTTACAGACGACTGTGTCTGGTACAGATGCCTATCAGCTGTGTTATTTTCGTCTTCGTAAATTTAAAAGTTCTTTTGTCGCTTTCCCGGATAGACCTGTGATAAGAGTCTTTGAGTGCCTCAAGCCAGGGTGGTCGTCCCAGTAATATTTTGATTGAAACAACTTCACTAGTAATGGGAATAGTTAGAGTAATTCGATTAGCTAATTTCTATGTTCCTAATTACTGACATAAGGGAAGACACCCACCAGATTAGAGAGTTGACTATCATGTAGTGTCTTTCCAGGGTGTCATGATGCTTAACTAATTTTTTTCTTTAATTAGGTGTGTGACATACTGGATGTTGAAGTTGTTGTTAAGGGTTAGGTTTTTCTTAGCCAGTTTTTGGTTTGTTCCCTACCGCTAGCGCAAGGTATTCGGCAGGTTAGTTCTGAGCCCAGGGACTGTATTTTGCTTCCAGCTTTGGCTGATTCATTACCATATTCCCCTTGGTGTCCTAGTACCCATATAAAATCGTTTGTTTTTTGTCCAAGTTCTTAGGATTCGCCTAGATTTCAATACATTTGCTGACAGCGCATTCGGGCGCCTCTTGGTTGTCCGACAAGATACAGATTCTCCTATCTGTGTAGACCCTCCGCATCGTGAATGGAACACAAGTAAGGAATACTGGAGTTTCTGCCTGGAATACGGCACTTCCCAGATTTATGTTTACATCATTCTCCACTTCAGCTTCCAATCCCTGTTCCATTTAGAGTTTTTGAGGTTACTGGTCATATATTTACTAGTGGACCATCCACAAGCCTATTATATTATAAGCATTGAATACATCATATCTATTATGAAACAGACATACATACATAGAAATTCCAACAACATTAACATGAAAATGGATCTAAATGTGTAAGCAACGTAATGTAACATATTTTGGTAAACTGGAAAATCTTCCTACGAAATGGATGTGAGCAAAACAGTACAAATTGAAATTTTGAGGTTATAATCAATATGAAATTCTTGTAAAATATTTACAGCTCACTTGAGTATATACAGTTATGCCCATAAAGGGTATGTTCTGTATATATAATCACTAAGTTTTTAGTTAGTGTTTTTGTAAAGTTAAAGGTAGGACATTAATCATTACTTGTAGATATATTATTACAGATGATTACATTAATCAATTTTATTTGCTTTTTAGAATATCTACTTAATGCTATTACAGATTATATGTATCTTCTTCTTCTTCTTCGTGGCGCCACAGTCCTATCTGGACTTGGACGTCTCTTTTTTTGCCTCCACTCGTCCCTTTGTACAGACCATCTACTTTTGCATGTTAAGAATCTGTTGTGCACCCTCTTCTATGTTATCGGTTCGTCTTTGCCCTGGGCGACCTCTTGTTCTTCTGTATATATTTACATTGATCAATACCGTTCTACAATATTTTTTGGTTGTGTAATGAAGTTCTACAAATAGGATTTCTAGACCTTATATATTTAATGTTTTCTACATTGGATTAAACTCTTCTCAAAAATCGAAACTACAAGTAGAATTTGACAGGCAACGCAACTGAACTCCTTACTATGGTCCAACAATTTAAAAAAGCCCATGAAAGTGGGAATATACAATAGCATCGTACAAAGCATACTGATATATGGTTCGGAAGCCTGGGAAATGTCTAAGAGAGACGGGCAAAGAATAAATGTGGTTGAAATGGATTTTTTGCGACGTGGTTGCAGAATATCCAAGATGGATCATATTACAAACACTGAAATAAGGGAAAGAATGAACAAAAATCAAACAACGATTGATAAAATAGAAAAGATACGACTTATATGGTATGGCCATCTACAAAGAATGGACCCCCAAAGATGGCCAAAAAGAATAATAATTTGGAACCCACCGGAAAAAGAGGGGCAGATCCCCAGACACATGCAACAAACAGGTGAAACAAGACATGATAAACACAAACCTTCACGAAGAAGATTGGATAAACAAAAAACAGTGGCGTATGGGATGCGAGAGATGTCCGAAGCTGTAGATTAAACTTTTCTATTTAATCTGCAAAAAACAGGTACAAGCAACAACATCAATGCTTTGCCCCAAACATGCCGAACAGGTATCTGTGATTCATAATACTGCCAACAAAAATTTAGATGTCGAAGTACCTTGTGATAGGTATTTTGGATTGGCTGCTTTTCGAAAGGTAGGCTCGTACTGTCCTGCGAATCGCCCTGTATATATTTGAGAATGTCTCTACAAAAATGGATTCTGGGAACTTGGCGTGCATGTGAATCACCCGGAAAACCTGAAAAAGAAAATTACTGTGTTATTAACATCCATGTATGTAGTATGTCTGTCAAAAAATATTTTCTGCCTTCCAAAGTATTAATAACTCTTTGGTGATGTGAAGCTAAAACTCAAATAATTTAATTTCCTGGATGTTTTAATTTCACTAAAAACGGTAATCAACAGGAATAACATAACTTATCTATGCAATTCATCTTGGTTAACGATGCATGAACATCTCTAGAATATTACCGTAACGGAAGAGAAAGTGTTCTCTAATCCATACATATTTTTATTTACCATTAAATCATCGCAAATAAATATACAGAATTTGACTCAACCGTGTTGCTGCTTTAGAATGTAAGATGTTTAATTAAGTTGGCGGTTATGTAATTCGAATTCTAACTGCAATGACTCATAATTTCTTTTCTTTGTTGCAGGTAAGTCCTTCCTCCGCCTTACAAGTTGTAGAGAGAGGATGACCGAAATTTTATTTGGAATTTCCGGACCCACGAGGCGCCGTTTTGTGAGTAAAGTGGCTATTTTAGATTAGAAAACCTGTTCTTTTGCATTTTGAGTGCCATACTAAAATGGAAGTAGAGCCATTTCGGCAACACTTGTTTTATGATTTTATCTTTTACATCTCTGCTTTTGTACACGGACGTATTCTGATCTGTATTAGCTTCTCTACAACGACCATATTTTTAATAATTTATATAGATAGTTAATTAATTTTTATTTTATTTGTTTCCGCAACCTTATGATTGCGATTTAAATAAAAGAGGAGTTATTTTTAGCGAAAAATTTTAGGAATTTGTCGCAAAATAGCTAATCAGTGTCTGAAAATTAATGTTTAATTAACAACGAAGGATTTTAATTTACATATTCAATAAAATCCCATTTGAAGTCTCATATCTGTTCTTTTCTTGGAATACGGTTGTTAAAAAGTTCTGCCTCACCCAAGTCCATAGTTTAAATTTTAACAAACACTTTGGTTTAATTACTCTATCACCGAAGTTAATGCCAACAATCGTCTTAAAATTTTACAGAATAGATCAAAATATGGTTTTCCTAGTAGACTCCCATATCAATTATCTATTAATTCTTTCATAATGAAGTAATCAGGTGATTAGTAAAGATGTAAGAAATCTGTGGGCTCTTTGAATTTTCCCAAAAGCTGTAAAATAACAGATCAGAAGAAATAACAAGTTATCGAACAAGAAGCGGTTTGAATGTATTTTTTTACCATAAAGGAGTCGCTTCTAATTGTGAATTCGTGCCATAAAATATAATCAAGTTTCGATGATTCAAGTTATTAGTAAGCATGGGAAAAATTGACAAGCCGCGTAGTAGGCGACCAAGGAAGATCTCACTTCGAGAGTCTGCCAGAAAGAAATCTTACGTCTACCCAATTAACCGAATTATTGTCCGAAACAAGAGGGGAAGAGTGTTAATTTTGAATTTAGAGAGTGGTAGACCACGTTTAGAAACATTAGAACCATATCACAGAGTAGTTGCGGAAGGTGGTATTTCGAGATGAATCAATTATCATGTATATCATATCAGAAGGTTTTCCGGTGAAGAATTTCACGAAAATACGTATTTTCGACAATTCCGTCGTTATGGTATGGGGTTGATTGACTGCCCAAAGTTACCTAAATGTCTCTGGAATGATCAACCACACATAATAGCTCCAAGTACTACAATATAAGTTGGTATTGCATGATCGAAGAATGCAGTTAACGTCGGCCTTGATAGGGTAATCCCTGCGTTACTGTTATACATAATAACATTTTTTACTTTTTGAGAATAAGGAATGATTCAGGCTCTTGGAAATGTTTTCAAAGCAGTAGTAGACTGTTTACTATTACGTTTGCTTCTAAGAAGTGTAATCCCCATACGCCAGCCGACCGACGCAAATACCTAGGGTGAAAATTTATTTTCCCCGATGGCAGTGCTATTTCTTCTTCTTTACGTACCGTTTCCGCTACGAAGATTAGCGTCAATGTAATCCCTATTTTTTAGTGCTGCTCTTTAATAATTGGTTTGAATTGCAGTCAAACCATTCTGTTAGGTTTCCTAGTATCCTTTTTCCCTGGGTCTTGCCTTGGATGACTAGCTGCAGAAGTTGATATTTTTGCCCCAGATACTGCAATTATCTGGTTTTGATATCGTAGGTCTATAATTTTTTCTTCTTTCTGTGTCTTTCTAATTAGATCTTGGTGACTCTATCCATGATATTTTCAAAATTCTTGTGTAAACCCATCTTTCAAAAGCCTCTAGTTTTTTATGTTATTTTTCTTAGTCTAGGTTTCCATTCTGTACAGCAACCCCGGGCAGGGGATTCATGTGCGCACTTTGAGATTCCACATTGTCATGAGTATACTCCTTGCTTCTTCGTGTTTCGAGTTAGTCCAAATTCTTCACGATCTTCTACTAGGTTGTGCAGGAGTCGCTGAGATCTTCCATGGTTTCTGCAAGAAGCACGGTCTTACCTTATTTATTGGACTTCCAGTCGCTTTAATACCTCCCGTTTTATTTTACAGTGCTTGGTTGAATATTACCTCGGAGTAGATATTAAACAGCAATGGGGAGAGTATGCATCCTTGCTTCGCCCATCTCTTGATCTACACTTATTTTGTTGTTCCATCCTATATTCGTATTGGAGGCCTTTTATTGTATTTAAACTTAGAAATTATACTTACATCTAGAGAATCAAAGTTCTTGCTTTTAAATATGTCTATTGTGTCTGACTAGAGGAAGAATAATCACTAGGTGGTACGACAATTTGGACATCATAGCGGGATTGATGTTGTACTACACCGCTGTAGATGGAGGGAGATGGAAGGAGCTAAGTGAGACCTATGCTAAATTTTAGCCACAAGAAGCCTGAAAGAAGAAGTGTCTGACTTTAGCTTCGTTGTAGTCTAGTAGTGCTGCTTACCACCGAGCAAAGCGTATATGACGACAAAAAAATTGGCAGGATGTGTACTATCCAACGCAACCTCCACACCTGAATTCCGTATATCCCAGTTTTATTTCATACTGCTGCGTTCAATATTACCTCAAAGTAGATGTAAAATAGCAATGGGGAGAGTATGCATCCCTGCCTCCCTCATCTCTTAATCTCTACTCATTTGGTTGTTCCATCTTCTACACGTATGGAGGCCTTTTGATTGTAGTAAAACTTAGAAATCGTATTTATATCTAGAGAATCAAAGTTCTTGCTTTTAAATGTGTCTTAGTATGTCTGACTAGAGGAAGAGTAATCACTAGGTGGTGCGACGATTTGGACAAGATAACGGGATTGATGTTGTACTACATCGCTGTAGATGGAGGAAGATGGAAGGAGCTGAGTTAGGCATATACTAAATTTTAGCCACAAGAAGCCTGAAAACTTGGTTAGACCGGTGGAGAATAAAAGTAAATGGTGATAAGTCTACACAAATAACATTTACAACTAGACGAAGTGCCTGTTCCCAAGTTACCATTAACAATATGCCCATACCAATTAAAACTGAAGTGAAATATCTCGGACTTCACTTAGACCAAAAGCTGACCTGGAAAACTCAGATAAAAGCTAAACGCCAACAACTCAACCTAAAAGCAATAAAGATGTACTGGTTAATTGGAAGAAAATCACAACTGACCTTGAATAACCAACTATTACTGTATAAAGTCATCCTAAAACCCGTATGGACATACGGAATTGAGCTATGGGGTTGCAGCAAACCCGCAAACACCAAAATCCTGCAAGCATTCTAATCTAAGATTCTGCGATCAATTGCTAATGCTGAGTAGTTCATCAGCAACCAGACCCTGCACAATGACTTTGGAATCCCACAGTCAACGAAGTAATCAAATCCACAGCCGGAAATAGCCGTGACCGCACCTTAAACCATAACAATCAATTAATAGCTGATCTCTACCACCATCAGCTAGTGAACAAAAGATTAAAAAGACAATGGCCCGAAGATCTGACTGAATAATCTTGGTGACCCATCAATGGATGGTGCCCAACTCAAGCCACCTGCAATAATATCATCCTATTTACTTATTACTCTGGAGTTTACTTGAGTAGATTGTAAATTTGCAATAAATAATTTAAAAAAAGCAAGCCTGAAAGAAGAAGTGTCTTACTTTGGCTTCGTTATAGTCTCGTAATGCTGCTTACCATACAGCAAAGCGTGAATGACGACAAACAAAAATTGTCAGGATAGAGTAAGAGTAATCACTAGGTGGTACGACGATTTGGACAAGATAACGGGATTGATGTTGTACTACACCGCTGTAGATGGAGGAAGATGGAAAGAGCTGAGTGAGACCTATGTTAATTTTAGCCACAAGAAGCCTGAAAGAAGTGTCTGACTTTGGCTTCGTTATAGTCTCGTAATGCTGCTTACTATAAAGCAAAGCGTGAATGACGACCAAAAAAAAATTGGCAGGATAGAGGAAGAGTAAAGTGATTACTAGGTGGTATGACGATTTGGACAAGATAACGTGATTGATGTTGTACTACTGCTGTAGATGGAGGAAGATGGAAGGTGCTGAGTTAGGCCTATACTAAATTTTAGCCACAAGAAGCCTGAAAGAAGAAGTGTCTGACTTTGGCTTCGTTATATTCTCGTAATGCTGTTTACCATACAGCAAAGCGTGAATGACGACCAAAAACAAATTGCCAGGATCTAGTAGCCAGCGCAACCTCCAGACCTGAATCCCATACATCCCAGTTTTATTTTTTATGAATCCCTTATAGAAGATATGGCAAAGGATATGGAACATCATATCTAAAATAAAACACAAAAACAGAATAATCGAATGTAAAATTCATGCCAGGCTTCATTATATTTCGAAGGAGGAACTATAAAAACTGGCGAATTCCATGCCAATCAAGTATTGAGATTAATTTAAATTTAAATACGGGGTTTTTGTGTTTAAATGAATTTAAATTTCTGCAATTTTTGTATAGTACCTATTCAATATAGATAATGAATGGCTAAAAAATATTTGAAAGATTCGAGTTTAACCTTCAGTTTCTGTCAATCTGCAGAGATGTAGTCCCTTTTTAACACCACTGTACGTGTTTTTTGCACATTTTTATGGCGACATTGTACCCAGTTTGCGGTTTGGCGGTTAGGCTCTCATCATAAGAAGACATAAAACCGCCATAATTCTTTCTGGTTTGTGGATAAGCAGAATCCGCATATTTTTTGCTGTTTCCGAGGTCATTTCCTGGTTTGTGTATCAGCGTCACATCCTCGCACGCTATTTTTGTACTTTATAGCAAAATTTTAGTGGCAGAGGGGCCCTAATGTAACGGTTTATTTTTTATTATTTTTTTAATCAAAACCGAGCCATAAAGCATAAAATTCAGTCGCAGCTGGCGCCCTAAATTTATTAACTTGCAAACTGATTTTGAAAGGATTCGTCCTCCCATTTCGTGTTATTTTACTGCGGAGGTGCTGCTTTGGTATATAAATAACAATCGACGTTGGTTCTAATTGGTTTCAAGTGTACACCGGCTGTTCCGCATCCGTTTTTTTAGAGCACCAATTTCCGGTGATCTTGCAGTATGCGTTTACGATTCGAGATTCATTTTTTAGTACTTGCGGTGAGGAGCTCTCTGTGGCTGTATTTATAGGTGATATGTTACATTTCCTGCTGTTCATAGTTTACGACTGCCCATAAACTGAAGCTATAATTCATTGGAATTAGAAATATCACATGTCTAGTATTTCTCACACCTCCTTTATGTTACTACGAAAGGTTCATGTTGCGTAAAATATCGTAGCGTACTCGTTTATTAATATCTGTAGGTAGACTGAAGATGAAAATACCTATTTTGAGACCGATTAAGCGGAGAAATTCGAAATGTCTCGACCAGACCTGCGGTAATTAATTTGGATTAGTTGTTGAAATGGCAGTTGCATAGATGACATTTCAGAATTTGGTCTGCACGACCTTCCAACGAGAAAACAGCTTTGTTAAGCCGATGTATCATTGTGATAAGAACAATCTAAAATCAACGGTGGGTTAAAGTCGGGGAAATGTGTGGGTTGAATAGACCACAAACGTTAGAGCTTCCAAAGTCCGAGGGCTTGCGAAAGTTAGAGCGAGATATTTATCAAAAACATTCTTTTAATCATATTGTTATTGAATGCAGTGAAGGAATGGTTGGAGTTTGACAATTTATCGCTTCAACAATTCAGAGCTGTATTCGAGCCTTTTAAACGTTTTTTTGTAACCATGCTTTCAGTTAAAATTGTCTAGATCTGCTGCAACAAATAGAAATTAATAATATTATATTGAATTATTAATTAAAAAGATTTAGCTTCAAGAACGCCCAGTTTTCAGCTTCACCAGTAGCAGTTTATACATGGTGTTCCAAAATTCTTGCAGGGTATATTTATCTAAAGGGCAAACAATTATCACAAATTAATAATATGTACTGCCAATAAAAATTAGTTATCGCAGTATCTTGTCATATGTATTTTGGGTTACCTATTTTTCAAGTGCTAGGCTTGTAGGCTCCCGTGAATCACCCTATATAGTAATGTTTTGAAACGGATTTTGCAAAATCAACCTTTTTTTATTTATATGGAATTGCTTTTCTAAATATGTATTAAATATGAATTTTTGAATTGCATGATTTCGATTTTTAATTCTATGATAGATATTTTTTAAAACAAATCCTAGAAAAACCAGGTAATGTTACCTGTTGGGTACATTGATTCAGCACTGACCATATACCGTAACGTCTCCTGACCGGAACTGTATCTTGTGCAACCCGTTATCTTGCGGAAATAATATCTCAGAACTAGATTAGGATAATGAGATCACTTTTTAAGTAGATTGCTCATTAATTTCTTTAACTAATGCGTCCAATGCAAAACGGTATTAATAAGCTAGAAATATGCTACTTACTACAATAAATTGGCCATTTTATTATATAACTATTATATAATTTAGGATTTTTTATATGAGTATGAACATTTATCGTATTTTATAATACTACATGGAATTAGAAACAAGACAAAGCTTGTAGGATAATATTGCAAAAGAAGACATCTTTAATTTAAGGTAGTTCTAGAAATATTCTGCTGTTGCTTGTAGAAGAAAATCCATGTGAACAAGTCGCAAAAAACTAGTTAAAGATCTAGTTTTCTTGTAGGAGAAAATTGAAAATTGCAACTACAAGGTAGTTATAAAAATATTTTATTCTACCCGTAAAAGGAGGACCAGAAACTGGATCAAAATTTTGTTTTGTCTGTTGAAGAAAGTTGATAAAAAATTGAAGCAGAAGGTTATATCAATGTTCTGTGCTACTTGTAGAAGTATAGTCAAGGCAGCTGGATACAAATAGGGAAAATTAGTTGAACATATTATTTTGCGGGTACGGCTAAATTGCTGGAAAATCTAACTGGAACGTTATAGAAATGTGATCTATTTGTAAAAGAAAATGCATGGAACATGTAGCAGAAACTAGTACAGAATATAGATTTGTCTGTACCTAAAAATTAATGGAAAAATGCAACTACAACGTATTTATAAAACTATTACGGTATACTCGTAGAAGAAAATTCTAAGAAATAAGAAACAGAAACTTTTTTTTTTCTCACACATTCATACTACCGTGTCCCCCCCCCCCCCGGAACCGCTTT
>JABXWE010035909.1:0-32491 GCA_014611495.1 Limonius californicus
AAGCACACGGCCCTGTTTTGGCAGGCAGGGCCTACGAACAAATATGGCTCAAACTTCTAGAGCAAATGCTTGTACAGTCAGACAAGCTACAGGTCGGTCCTTACCTGATAATGCTGGGCGTAGTTCCCAAATGACGACGCGGTCTAAGCCGAAAGTAAATTGTAATAGAAGAAACTTACAGAAACGAAGTTTGAGTTCAGAAGTGGATTAGGTACTAGAGAGGCTCTATTCAGCATACAAGTCCTACTACAAAGAGCGCGAGATATTAACTGTAACATCTACGCATTCTTCATAGATTTTGAGAAAGCGTTCGACAAAGTTCGCCATCAAACCTTTTAGGAACGCTTAGAACATCAGGTATCGAAGACAAGGATATACGTCTAATAAGGAACTTATATGCATATCAACGAGCAATAGTCCGGGTAGAACAAGAGACATCAACTAAATTTAGGATAAAAAAGAGAAGTGAGACAGGCTTCTATACTCTCACCATTACTCTTCAATGCTTACTCGGAGAAGTTATTTGCGTTAGTTCTCTAGGATATTACTGACGGTGTCTCTATCAATGGCGAAATAATTAACAACATGAGATACGCCGATGACACCGTAGTTCTAGCTGATAGTGCTGAAGGACTTCAAAGAATAATCGACCGAATAACTTGAGTCCTCAGGTGCTACATATTTTCTATCCTACTATATGGTGCTGAAGCGTGGACAATCACCGAAGCTTCCTGCAAACGCTTACAAGCCTTTGAAATGTGGTGCTATCACCGCATGCTCCGCAGTTCATGAACCCACCACACAACCAATGAAACAGTAATGCAAAGGACGCAGAAGGAGCACGAAATATTAACAACAGTGAAAGCTAGGAAAGCAGCATATTTCGGACACGTAATCCGCTACGACAAATACCGCCTGCTACAGTTAGTCCTTCAAGGAAAAATATAAGGGAAAAGAGGTCCGGGTCGCAGACGGATCTCTTGGTTGAAGAATCTTAGGCAGTGGACCGGACTGATTTCTGCCACACTGTTTCGCTCAGCCGTTAATAAAATCGTCTGGACAAATGTGATCGCTAACATCCAAAGAGAATAAGCGTTAAAAGAAGAAGGAGAAGAAAGATGATACGATGGAATCCAAATAAGGAATTATTAGAGACCTTCTCCAAAATTCGGATGGATTTCCGGCTGGAGGGTTACCTCTATGTATTTGTGGGCTAGCAACCCGAGTGGCGGTTATATCAACATTCAAATGCTTTGCAGTGTCGCCTGCTTCTTTCACAACGTCAGCGGTGACGTTCTTCGCATCTTCCCGATGCTCTCTTAGCATAACGAAAATAGTTTGAATGTGCTGGTTAGCTTTATCTATGTCAAGTGCCTTCGATTGAAGTGTATTTGCTACGGGTTCCAGTATATGTAGAGGAATACTTCGCAATTAATGCTACCGACTCAACAAATGAAGATCTGCACGCCGCTGCATGCATTTGATATGCATTTTTCTTGTTGCTGCATTACCCTCTTCAGGTAATGTCTATAATGCTTCAAAAATATTGACGAAGTGATCCTTAAAAACACTGATGCTCTTGTACTTCTCTGACCATCTTCCACGTTGGTAGGGGGGGGGGCTGCTGATTTGGCCTGCTAACACTTGGACAACAGTTTGTTGTGTTCGTTCACCTTCCAATTGACCTACCGCCCTCCAAGCATCTAATTCAGATAGATCAGGTGCCAGCTCAGCTGTTTTATAATCCTTTTACGTGTTCTTTGAAACCAGTAAATTTATAATATTGCGGACGGATGTGAGCTTACTTGGAAAACATTAATTATTTCATAATAAATTAAAACGTAATAAAGTACAGGTCCAGCAGTTTCATTAATATTATCGATTTATGCAACCAAAAAGCTGGACAAAGAGCCAGCGCAATTAGAGATGACGTCAGTTTCGCACGTGTACTGCGAAACTTAATTACTTTTCCATTTGAAGCCCTATGGGTTGCAAAGGTCCCCACGATAAATTGCGATTAAATGCACATCACGGTTAAATGTTGCTAATTATTAATCGCTGCCCGTTAAACCGCTCTGGTGGAAATTGCATCTGTTATTTTGTTTGCACGATCACACACGAGTGTAATACTCAGACCTATTTTGAACATAAATCTATTCCGGTTATAGTGACTATTATTGGTTTTCCTCCGACCACATGAAAGCTTAGTCGAACTATTTTTAGCCAATTAATGCCTTTCTGCAATTCTTTTTGGGATATTTAATATTAAATGACTGACCCCTACTACGTATTTCATGTTCCAATATATTTTCTCGCCAAATTCTTCCATAGAATCAATTTTAATAATAATTACTTTTTTGGAAATTACGTGGAGGAAGTCTGAGTTTCGTTTTTTATTTTTTACACATTGTATTTATTATCTAGATTTCCACGAATATTCTTTACGCCTTTGATAAAAGTAACGTCTGGTATTTTTCTACCCTTTCAAATCTGTTGTATTGTATTTTGTATTTGAAGGAGCGAGATCTAGGACGCGGTTTTCCAAGCATCTCTAAGCACTGCAGCCATCATTGGCCTACTGTACTCCCAAACTATGAATTTTGCGTATCTGAGGTGGTTTCAGCCCCAGTAGTGGTATTTAATGTGTTACACATCGCAGTTGCATGGAACATACGGATTTAATTCTTATCCGACAGAAGGCGCCCTTTCAGATTTTGCCCCACCAGAAAAATTTCACCGACCTCGGCCGGGTTCGACCCGGCATCTCTTAGATCCAAAGGCAAATGCACTAACTACTAGACTACCGAGGTCGGATTTTCAAATATCTGGTTTTATCTGATAAAAATATTGTATTTATGGATGTTCTTGCAACTGAGGCGTGGAGATCGAGAAGGAACTCTGCACGATACGAAAATAAAAAAAACAAATGAACACCAAATAAAGGCCCTTTATACATTCATTTGATAAATGTGGCGTCTATGAAATTATTTCTTTACCTAGTTGCTAGTTGCTAATATGACCACACAAAAACAAAGGTGGGGTTTGAATCGGGAGATTAATTTGGCCACCCAATCAAACCTCGTTTTCTAATCCAACCAACAGATTTTTAAGCAGTTTCTGCAATATAAATCGCAGCTGGCAGAATTAGACCTTCTTCAATAATTGACGCTTTTTAGATCTAGTTTTTTTTATTCAACTTTGTAAATAGCTAGTAAAGCTTTTTCATTTATTAACAAAACTTTCTAATGCTAGACTTTTGATTTTCCAAACATTTCATTTTGGCAGCAAACAATTCTCGGGGTTTATTAACATATTTTTATGAATGTCTGTTAAGTGGTTATCATGCTATCAACCATCAAAAATGCCGAACAAGTAATACACACTACACAGTGGTCTTTCTTCATAATTTACTTTCATCCTTGTAAAATCCAAATCTAATTATTTTTTGCATACTTTCTTGATTTTATTTTCGGTTGATATTCTGTGAACCTAAGTTTGTTCATGTCGGCCCTTTACAATCGTGAAATGTCCGCTTACGTCCAATTGAAAATGTATCCATTTTTCTACACCAGAAAAGTTTGTAGTGTTCGTTTGACTTTCGGAGAATAAAGACGTGCGACGGATTGTGCTCTCCGAGATATCAAATAACAAGTGCGCTGTGCTGGCCGAGGCCAAGCACTTTAATCTTGCCATTCACGTGTACCGATAAAAATAATATAAATATTAAGTTAAAATAAATGGGTCATCATGTTCCCGATTCAAATGGGTAATCTCAATGCCACTTACGGGTATGTAACTAATTTAGACAGTAACCACCCACAAGATTTCCAACAACAGCAGCAACCTTCTCACATGAATCAGCAAACCCTTTATAATCAATCATTCCCAGCTATTACCCAAAACCAAACCCTTTTGACTCCTAATACCCCAATCCCCAACTACTATCACAACAATGCAGCTCAGCAAGTAGCCACACAAACAAATAATCAATTATCCGACACCGAAGAATTCACAGAAGAAATGCCAGATAAAAATCATCCCTGGCAAATTGTCAAAAAAAGAAAAAGGTTAAATAGATCAGCGGAAAATATACTGCTAGATCAACAAACCGTCCCTACTCAAAATAGATACGAGCTCATAGCTAATACAGATATAGAAGAACCAAATCATATGCAAACTGACAGCAAAGATACCACTCCTAAGGTACCTAAACCACCTCCAATATACATATACGGTGTCACAAACTTTAACAGCATGTTGGATGAAATCGCAAAAGTTACTGAAACTGAACAATTTTACAGTAAAACACTGGCTAATAATACAGTCAAAATTAATGTGCATACTGCTGAAACCTACAGGAAACTCATCAAACATCTAAGGGATGAGAAAATTATACATCATACATACCAACCCAAGGAAGAACGACCGTACAGAGTGGTTATCAGGCATCTACATCACTCTGTGCTTAACGAAGATATCAAAAATGAACTAGAACAAGCAGGACACAAAATACGCAATATAATGAACATAAGGCATAAAGTAAGTAAGGAACCACTTCCACTTTTTTATGTGGACCTAGAACCTAATGGAAACAACAAGAAAATATTTAAAATTGAATTTCTCTGTCATACCAAAATCAGTGTTGAACCTCCGCATGCTAAGAAAGATATTATTCAATGCTCAAGGTGTCAAAACTACGGGCACTCTAAAACATACTGCACCAGACCATATATGTGCGTCAAATGTGGTAGACAGCATGACACAAAGGTCTGTGTAAAACCAAGAACTATCCCAGCTAAGTGCGCTCTATGCGCTGGCAGCCACCCTGCCAACTATAAGGGCTGCACAGTGTATCAAGACTTATTAAACGCAAGAAACAGAACAACTGGTAGGACTGTAAAAACTCGAAATACAATACAGACACCAGTTAATATCCCCAACTCAACAAATTTACCAATCCAGAATAATGTGCCTTCACAAAACTATCAACCAACATACTCTCAAGCAATGCATACCCGAGATGCCACAAATAATCCTAATGAACAACAAATAAACCTGGGACAACAGTTAACTGTCTTCCTAAATGAATTTAAAAACATGTTTGCTCAGTTAATGAACCAAAACAACATAATGCTCAATTTGCTGTCAACTGTAATCACGAAACTTACTCCATAATGGTTAAAATATTACGTATTGCAATTTGGAATGCAGACGGGTTATCTAACCATAAACAAGAACTAATAACGTTTTTAAATTTAAATAAAATAGATATGCTTTTAGTGTCCGAAACTCATTTTACTGATCGAACCATGTTCCGTTTACCTAATTATACTACATATAGTTCAAACCACCCTGATGGCACAGCACATGCAGGATCTGCAGTAATAATCAAAAACTCCGTCTCACACCACGAATTACTTAAATACCAAACTGAACAAATACAAGCCACAAATGTTAAAGTAAATGCATTTCCCTGGTCGTTTGTAGTTTCAGCTATCTACTGCCCACCAAGGCATACAATTTCTGCTGACCAATATAGGACATTTTTCCGAACCTTAGGAAACAAATTCATTACTGGAGGCGATTGGAATGCTAAGCATACCCAATGGGGTTCTCGGCTCATAACAACGAAAGGCAGAAACCTATTAAATATCATCACGGAAAAAAACTACAAACATCACTCTACTGGTGAACCTACTCACTGGCCGTCTGACCCAAACAAGTTACCCGACTTAATAGACTTTTTCATTTCGAATGGAATTGCCTCAAATTATGTCACGGTAGAACCCAACCATGACTTATCGTCGAATCACCTGCCAGTAATAATGAACTTGAGCACTATCCCAATCTATAAAGAGCCCAATCACTATCTAGTCTCGAGGAAAACTGACTGGCATAAATTCCAGCAGCACCTAGAGGAGAAAATTAACCTAAAACTGAGAATAAAAGAACCTGAAGAGCTTGACATGGCAACTCACCATTTAGCCACCCATATTCAAGAAGCAGCATGGGAATCTACACCAAGCCAGACTCATCGAATACACTACACTGAAAATATACCTCTTTCTATAAAGGAATTGATTGCCGAAAAACGACGTGCTAGGGGAAAATGGCAACGAACCCGTTCTGTTACTGATAAACTGAATTATAACAGATTAACGAGAAGACTCCGCACACTTTTGCAGGAATGTCAAAATTCTAAGTTTAACGAGTATGTCACAAATCTAAAGCAAGATGACCATACAATCTGGAAAGCGGCTAGGAAATTCAATAGACCTCAAATTTCTATACCGCCAATAAGGAAACCAAATGGAAATTGGGCAAGATCTAGCAGAGAAAAAGCCGACACCTTTGCAGACCACTTATCTGATATTTTCAAGCCCTTTGAAGCTGTGCCAACCTTCGATAATAACGAAATAGAAGAATTTTTAAATGTACCGTGCCCAATGTCCTTACCTATAAAGCCTTTTTCTCCAGCGGAAGTGCAGCACCAATTATTAAACTTAAATCTACATAAAGCTCCTGGGTATGACCTGATATCAGGCCAAATTTTAAGAATGCTACCGAAAAAAGCAATCGTACTGTTAACAACAATTTTTAATCGCATGTTAAGCCTTTCATACTATCCCATAATATGGAAATATGCACACATAATAATGGTTCCTAAGCCTGGAAAACCACCAGAAGATGTTACGTCGTATAGACCGATTAGCCTTCTGCCACTGACAAGCAAAGTGTTTGAAAGGCTATTTCTCAAAAGGCTTCGCGAAAACACGGATATACTAGCACAGCTGCCCAACCACCAATTCGGATTTCGCGAATACCATTCGACAACTCAACAGACGCACAGGATAGTAAACCAAATATCAAGGAGCCTTGAAGATAAAGAGTTCTGCACGGCGGCATTTCTGGATGTTTCCCAGGCATTCGACAGAGTGTGGCACTCTGGGCTGCTCTACAAACTTAAACAACTACTCCCAAGCTACTACTACTTACTCCTTAAATCCTACCTAACAGACCGTTATTTCTCAGTCAAGCTCAACGAGTTATCCTTATACTACCCTATTAAATCCGGTGTTCCACAGGGCAGTGTGTTAGGACCTCTCCTTTACCTCATATACACTGCTGACCTGCCAGAAACCGACAACACAATTATCTCCACTTTTGCTGACGATACAGCCATCATATCCATTCATAAAAACCCTATAATTGCTTCCGAAAATCTGCAACATCATCTAAATCGAAAACTGAATGGCTCGGTAAATGGCGTATTAAAATAAACGAATCTAAATCGGTCCAAGTAACATTTACCACCCGATTTACTGTCTGTCCGCCGGTCAGTATTAACAACACACCTATACCCGTGAAGACGGAAACCAAATACTTGGGACTACACCTGGATCAACGGCTCACATGGCAGAAACATATCAAAACCAAACGCCAGCAGTTAAATCTTAAATTCCGCCAAATGTACTGGCTTATCGGAAGAAAGTCCAAACTATCCTTATGCAACAAACTGTTACTGTACAAAACAATGCTGAAGCCTATCTGGACTTACGGTATACAGCTGTGGGGATGCGCCAAGCCAACACGAATAAAAACCATCCAACAATTCCAATCGAAAACACTCCGCGCCTTGGTGAATGCGCCTTGGTATGTTTCCAATCTGACGATACACGAAGATCTCGATATTCCATTCGTAGCCGACGAAATCCAGAGATTTGCAGAGAACTACCATCGGAACCTCCAGGCACACAGCAACGAACTAGTCCAGCAATTATCCAACGACCATTTACCTGTAAGACGATTAAATAGAAGATGGCCTCGTGACCTGCTAACAGCACTCTAAATGGAAGGAGTACTACAGGAGTACCATCGATGGATGGATTCTCCTATCAAGCCTTCTAAATGTCATCTCATTTGCTTAATACTCCATGTAGAGTAGATTGTAAATAACCTATAATAAAATAAAAAAAAAAATAAAAAAAAAAAAAAAAGAAAAGTTTGTTTTTATACCGTGTCACGCAGTCATTGCGGATAGGAAAAAGCAATGCCGACCATAGACTTCTCACTGTTGGTCATTGTTGCAGTGCTACTGCCGTCTTGCCATTTCAAGTGTTTATCCTGGAAAACATTTCCAGAACATTCGAGACTTCCCGTAAACGAATTTCGAAAGATTTGTGGGGTATATAAATTTGAATTAATACTTAAAAAAATTAGTTTCTTCCTAGTTTTGTTTTGCTTTGTTAACTTTTATGGATTTTGTTAATATTATATTATTATTATATAACACAGGAATTGCAATGGATGAAGGTGTGCGAACGCTTCAAAAACTAATATTAAAATATGGGGCACACATAAAAGAAGGTTACGAAGCTTTAGTACGAGTATAATGGACAGACTTTGTAAGACGTATTCACAATTTCTAACAGGAGATCGATTCAAGATCACGTCGCAATCGATTGTTTTGAGACGTGCCAGTCAACTTTAATAGCGCTTTGTGTGTTTTTCTTCTATTATACTCAAAGGAATATTTTGGTTGTTCGTTACATGTGGAATTACTAATAAGATGATTGGTGGTGATAGGAATTATTACCTAAGACCAACGAATATATGTTTTCTGATAACAGCTTAATTTTTGTGCAAGGTCTCCATTTTCTTTTCTTTTCAAATTAGCAGTACAATCCGGAGATATTGCCGCTATACGATTTTGTAAACGGTATAATTTTAGCTCTGATACTGAAGGTGTGATTTTCTTTTCAGTTAAACGTTTTGCAACTGGAAGGGAGCGACCAGGAGAGCGAGTGCAGTGTCTTCGACGTGCGGACGACCCCAAGAGAGACCGCACGAAGGGCCTCCACCAACAACAACACGGAGACCATAGGACAACCAACAACCGGAACCGTGAAAGCCGTCAGATCAAACTCGGAAAACACGGATTCGTGTGAAAAGACTTGCGTTACCACCATGTCCGGCAGTTCTATAGCATAATACTGCAATCGATAACGTCGTTTTAATACTTGTACTACTACTACTACTACCGTACTTCTTTATTTTAAGGTGCTTGTATAGAGTTAATTTCCATCTAAGTATTAATTATAACTAGGTAAGTACTCTAAAAGACAGAAAAAGTCAAATGTTGCTCGTTTTTTGTATCTAATGTTATAGTACAAATTTTTCTTTAAGATTTTATTTTGTTATCATGTTGCTTGTTTGTGTGTTGTATTCTTGGGATTCAGTTGCTATATGTGCAGTTATGAAAATCAAAAAGTCCTTAGGAAGGAACACAAATGGAAGCATTGGTGAAGACAGGGTGTTTTCGAAATACAGGTAACAAAAAAGACCTAAACTCTAAATATTTTAAATCTACATTTTTTATTTGGTTTGGTACATTGGTTTCTAAAATAGACAATTTCGCTGTATTGCAGAAACACCCTGTATTTGAAGAGCTATCTACGTTAAGTATGTGTTTCTAATATGAACCACTGGGAAAATTTATACATAAAAATGTCGATTACATAGCGAAAACGCGTTGCTGAAGTTGCTGAAATTAAAATAACAATAACAGCAACATGTGCTAGCGAATACAAACACCCAGTATCGACGAAGAATAGGTAGTAAATTTGTATATAAGCGCAAATTATGTACAGAATACTGCTTTTGTGATTTTGAAGTCTCATGTGAGATACCTACTGGAAAGTTGTTATGCATTATTTCGTATCGTTCGCATTAAAATTGAAAATCGATTAAAATGTTGACTTTTCTTGTCCGGATTTTTAACTTCGGACTTATTTCGCAACCTGTAATAGTTGGTGTGTAAATACTGTCATCAGTTCAGATAGGATCTGATAAAGGGAAGCGGCGAAAAAGGTTGTGGATACTAAATCCTTTGTATTATTTTGGCAGAAAGTTTCGAAAGTGTATCGTAGCTTTTTCTTTAATTCTTTGGGGGTCCATAAATAATTGTAGGGACACAGACGGCCTTGAAGTTAAAATTACTTGCTACATTCTGGTTTGAGTTTCTTTAAATTGTCATTTCAATCTTGTTTTTCAATTTGAGATCTGTCATTCAAAGTTTAACAATATAAACGAATGGCAATACAAGTAAATAAATGGATTACTAAATAAATCAAAAGCTGATGTGCAATATAATTCCGTGTTCATAAAATATTTATGGGCCCCTACTGGAAATACAAACTAAGAAAAATGTAAATAATAATGTGGACGTTTTCTACATTAAGATAAAATTGCCGGCCATACTTATGTAAAGGTAAGAGTAATTCCAAAATAGTGCGCTGTAATGATAGAATGTTCTGCAATTTTTTTAAAGCTTTGCTTTCGTTTTCTAGAAAAATAACATTCATAATTTTTTTTGAAAACGCTTTTTCAAAAAAATAATAATATTTGGATATATTGAGTTTGTTGATGAGTTTTGGTGACACCGTTGGGATTTCTAACTCCTTATAGTTTGATTTGTTAATAAAATTAACCTAAAGAAATTAATTTGTTGCTCCAATCCAGGAAAATCAAAAGAATCCTATAACAGGAATACATTATCCAATTATTGCACTTACCTTGCGGTGGAAAAGGACGCTTTAATAATTGAAATTCTTATTAAAACACGCAGGAAATTATCTTTCATGGGAAAACATTATAGAATCATTGCTAATCTGTTAAAAATAGGATTTGGTTCCAAAATTATGGGAATGTTATTAATAATTACAAGCAGCTTTGGGATTTATTTCATAAACAGGGTTTATTGGAAAATGCAAATTAATACTTTATAGTTTTTTTCGGTATTTGTAAAAGTAAATTACTTAACAGAAAAGTTCATAATTTGGGCAAATCCTTTAATAGTTTTTGTGGCAAGAGTAGGATTACATTGTGGAAAATTCCATTAATTAATAAAAGCAAATTAAAACTAAAAATGTTTTCTTGAAACTGCAGGAAAAGAATTACATACAAGAAGTATTAAATGCAAATGGTGGCTTGGAGATTTCATTCCGAAAATTTATACGAGGCAGAATCAAATAGGCACCTCAAAAACGTTGTTAAACAAAATTTATTAAAGCACTGTATGTTATTTTTCGATTTAGTTCATTCTGTATAGGTCCTCCACCATTTTTGAAGCGCTTGAATACTCGAAGAAAAAATTCTTTTAGTCGCGTGCACCACCTGAATCACTTTTCATTGCTCTGAAATTTGTTCCCACCGAATGCCTCTTTAAGTGGACCAAAGACATGTTAATCGCTTGGGGCGAGGTCAGGGGAAATAGGAGGATTTGGTAGACACTCAAACTTCAAATCTTGGATGGTTGCTACCATTGAACGCGCAGTATGTGCCCGCGCGTTGTCCTGCTGCAAAAGAATGACTGAGCTCAGAAATTCGCGCCTTCTGATTCTGATTGTAGGCTTGATACGCTTCTGAGTATGTGACACTAGTAACAGTAACCTCATGAGGGATGTAGCCTTCCAAAATTGCCCTTTTTGCATCCCAAAAAAGGGCATAACCTTTCCTGTCGAAAGCTGCTTGCAAAAGTCTTTGGGTTTTGGCGAAGAGGCGTGACGACATTCTTTGCTTGCTCTCTTGGTTTCGGGTTGATGACAGTACACCCAGGACTTATCCCCAGTCACAATCCTTGCCCGAAAGGCATATCCTTCTGCTTCATATCGTCGCAAAAGTTCTTCACAAGCATCAACACGTCGTTGTTTCAATTTTGGAGTCAATTGCTGTGGCACCCACATTGCTGACACTATGTAGAACTAGAGGATGTCATGAATAATGTGATTTACAGAATCGTATAGGATAACCCGACGATTTTCTTTCCATAAAGACTTCAACTCCCGCGTCATAACAAGGTCACAGGTCAGGGAGAGACAGTTCCGGAAATCACCCTGTTATTGAACTTGTTGCTTCATTCACGCACTAGTTGGAGTCACAACCATGAGTTTCGATATTGTAGTTTAATTATAAGATGGATATCAATGGGTTTCACCCCTTCACTGTGCAAGAAACGAATAGCACAACGTTGCTCCTCCCTCGTGTAGTGCTCTAGTGAAGCTGCCATTTTTAAACTGTCGCTGTGTCAAAATTTTCAATTGTTGCTATTGATATGTTATTAGCAATGCCTTCTACATCTCAAAAATAATAGTTCTGCCAAAGTGTAAGGCAAAGTTCCGTTCGGCACAGTTTTTAGAGCACTTTTGAGGTTTTCATTTGACTCTGTCTCGTATTTCTTGGATGTATTAGATAAAACAAGTAAATAATATAAGTTGTTGCAAAAAAAAATTAAAAAGTCATTATTTCAAATTTGGTGTCAATACTGCGATTTTGTTCATAAAAAAGAATTTCATTTTTATTGAGAAATTCTTTTAGAGATTTCACACCACATATTTGTTTTTCCTTAATTTGTTAGAAAAATCAAACTAAGTGTCTCAATTTCTCATAAATATATACTTGACTTATTTAATACGCATAAATCAATAATCCAATAACAAACTTGGCAACAGCGATTGAATGCCTCAGAAAATATGGTATTAGTTTAGTTCATTAAAAGTCATTTAATTGTTACAAATGCGTTAACACATTTAGTCAAGATTTCACACAAATTTGTTAGGAAAAGCATCTCGTATTTACAGGCGGAAATTATTTAATTAAACGTTTACCTAATTACCTGAAATTTTACGTAGACATTTGTTTTGCTATGAATTGATGGAAAAACAATTTAAACTTTAATTTTTCCCTAAAAACCTACAGGAAAAATTATTTAATAAAATCACAATCCGGTAAAAGCTTTGGTGGCAACGGTGGATCTTTATTTAAAGAACGTATTATTCTCGATTTCCCAAAAACAATTTTGAAGAATAACGCAAATCTTTCACAATTTATGACAATAACCAGCTCCGTTTTCCTGGTGATCAGATATTACTATCATTGAGCACTAGTTCTTGAACTTACACCGTCACTCGAACGCGGAGCTTCGGTGTTAAATATTCGTTTGCCAACAGCATTGTGTATATACATATCAAATGCGATCGCGCTCAAGAATTTTTTGGAAAATTTTGGTCGCATTGCAAAGGGGTTTGTGCTTTACTAATTTATGATTGCGAGTTTGCCGCTTTAACAGGTGACGGAAAAGCTAAAATGTACCTAATCAAAGCTATTCGCTGCATAAATACTAGAATCAAAGTAAGCGCACCACAAAACCATGGGCGCCCGTGCGCAAGGGGGGGGGGGGTGTGCTATAAAAATGTGCATACGCATTTCCTGCATTTTAAAATGTGTATAATTTATGTTTTATGTATTTAAAGTAGTACTAACTATTTTATGAACTGGTGATTATTTTTGTACTTGTGCCCTCCTGATTTAAGCACATGGGCGCCCGTGCTCAAAATTATTGGGCGGTTTGGGCCTTAAGAGGCGTTTTTGGGTGCGCTTGTTTAATCCTTCTCGATTTGAGATTTTTTTGTAATACTTATTAATAATGAGGATAACTTAGGCGATTTGTAAGTTTGTAAATACTACCATTACCATAAATAATTATTGATATTATTATATTATCGTTATAATCGTTCGTTTATTACTGCTGCTCTTATTATCGCGCTGCACTGTATATGTTAGTATTACTGGTGAATTATTTTATATAAATGAATTGATAGTTGCGTGTAAGTCAGCTGTAAAAAATTGTGATAATAAACAAATTTGCACAAAATCGTAGCCTTTACTTAGTCAACAAAATACAATTAGCCTTCACTCCTCAACCCTTAAAGCTTATTTGACATAACAAAATTGTAGTAAGCATCTGCTGGAGAGAATATCTTGAGAAATCACCCCTATACAAAAAAGAAGAAAATCATTCCCCACAAGGGGGCGGACCGCTATCGGTTTTCAGTCGGGTTCCGCACCGAACCTCTTCAGCCGGTAATGAGAATGTAAGAATAGGAAAGACCAGGAGAATTGGATAAAGGAAATTCGTGGATGATACTGTTACAGCTTTTACCTGTATGACTAAAGAAAACCACGATAAACCGGTCAGGACAAACGGCCCGGGGGTTCGAACCTAACACCACCCGAATGAAAGGTAGACGCTCTACAGCTGAGCCACCTTCCCCTTAGACCACTACAAAGCAGATGTCTTAATATTCTAGCAAAAGTAGTCAATTTTGTTTTCTTAAATAGAGTATCTTGTATATTGTCGGATGTTTTCTACCTTTTCGCCAATCAGCAAGCTTTAATATGTGAAATCAATTCTGTGAGAGGTTTTACCCATTCTTAGTATCATAAAAAGAAATATTTTCAATTTTTGCTTTCATCACAATAGACTCTTCCTTGCCAGCAAATTAACTTTGTGGATTATAATCATATAGTTATAGTTGATTAGATTACGCAAACAATTTAAGAATTCTAACTGCGCAAAAAAAATGTATACTACTAGCGATTGGGGATAGCATTTCCACTGCAATTAGTACTATCGTCCACTGTTCGTGCCTATCCACGGTCTAGGGCGTTTTAGTGCGACCGGTTTGGTATAAACTTATTTGGGCCCTGAGACGGTGTGCGTAGAACCGTTTTGGTGCAAGAGCTGTTTGGCGCAACGTTCTAGATTGATCTGCACGGTCTTGCACGTTTTGGTGCGGTCGGTTTGGTGTAAACCCATTCGGGCGTTGCGACGGTGTGCGTAGAACATTTTGGGTACAAGGGTGGTTTGGCCCAACGTTCCAGATTGATCTCCACGGTCTAGAACGCTTTGGTGCGGCCAGTTTGGTGTAAACCCATTTGGGCTCTGGGACAGTGTGCGTCGAACCGTTTGGTTGCAAGGGCGGTTTGGCGCAACGTTCTGGATTGATCTCCACAGTCTAGGGCGTTTCGGTGCAGCCCGTTTGTTGTAAACCCATTTGGTCGCTTGGACGGTGTGCGTATAACCGTTTAGGTGCAAGGGCGGCTTGGCACACCGTTCCGGATTGATCTCCACGGTCTAGGACGTTTTGGTGCGGTCGATTTGGTGTAAACTCGTTTGGGCCCTGGGACGGTGTGCGTCGAACCGTTTGGGTGCAAGGGCGGTTTGGCGCAACGTTCTGGATTGATCTCCACAGTCTAGGACGTTTCGGTGCGGCCCGTTTAGTGTAAACCCATTTGGTTGCTTAGACGGTGTGCGTAGAACCGTTTAGGTGCAAGGGCAGCTTGGCAAAACATTTCGGATTGATCTCCACGGTCTAGGACGTTTTGGTGCGGCCGATTTGGTCTAAACCCATTTGGGCTCTGGAACGGTGTGCGTAGAACCCTCGAAGTGCAAGTGCGGTTTGGCGCACCGTTTCTGATAGATCTCCACGCTCTAGGACGTTTTGGTGCGGCAGGTTTTGAGTAAATCCATTTGGGCGCTGGGGCGGTGTGTGTAGAACCGTTTAGGTGCAAGGGCGGCTTGGCGCAATGTTCCGGATTGATCTCCACGGTCCGGGACGTTTTGATGCGGCCGGTTTGGTGTAAACCAATTTGGGCTCTGGGACGGTGTGTGTAGAACCGTTGAAGTGCAAGGGCAGTTTCGCACAACGTTTCTGATTGATCTCCACGATCTTGGACGTTTTGGTGCAGCCGGTTTGGTGTAAAACCATTTAATCGCTTGGACGTTGTGCGTAGAAACGTTTAGGTGCAAGGGCGGCTTGCACAACGTGCCGTATTGATCTCCATGGTCTAGGACGTTTTGGTGCAGCCGCTTTGGTGCAGACCCATTTGGGCTCTGGGACGTTGTGTGTTGAACTGTTTGGGTGTGAGGGCGGTTTGACGCAACCTTCCGGTTTGATCTCCACTGTCCAGGACGTTTTAGTGCGGCTGGCTTGGTGTAAATCCATTTAGGCGTTGGGTCGGTGCGCGTAGAACCGTGTGGGTGCAAGGGCGGTTTGGTTTAACGTACCCGATTGATCTCCACAGTCTAGGACGTTCTGGTGCGGCCGGTTTAGTGTAAACCCATTTGGGCACTGGGGCGGAGTGCGCAGAATCGTTTTTTGGTGCAAGGGCGGTTAGCCGCAATGTTTCGGATTGATCTCCACGGTATAGGACGTTTTGGTGCGGCCGGTTTGGTTAAACCCATTTAGGCGCTGGGGCGCTGTGCGTAGAACCATTTGGATGCAAGGGCGGTTTGGCGCCACGTTTCGGATTGATCTTCACGGTCTAGGACGTTTTGGTGCGATCGGTTTAGTATAAACCCATTTAGACGCTGGGACGGTGTGCGTAGAACCGTTTGGGTGCAAGGGTGGTTTGGCTCAACGTTCCCGATTGATCCCCACAATCTGGGACGTTTTGGTATGGCCGGTTTGGTGTAAACCCATTTGGGTGC
The DNA here is from genome assembly GCA_014611495.1 of Limonius californicus. Classification (NCBI taxonomy): domain Eukaryota; kingdom Metazoa; phylum Arthropoda; class Insecta; order Coleoptera; family Elateridae; genus Limonius; species Limonius californicus. The sequence continues at coordinate 16,331 of JABXWE010035909.1, forward strand.
TGGGACGGTGTGCGTAGAACCCTTTGGGTACAATGGTGTTTTGGGGGAACGTTCCATATTGATCTCCAAGGTTCAGGCCGTTATGGCGCCGCCGGTTTGGCACAGCCAATTTCGCAAGGCCGGTTTGACGCAGGCAAGTTTGGTGGCAAGGGCGGTTTGGTGCAACGACGTTTGGGCGCAAACGTATATTAAAGTGTTTTGTTTTTATAAAAAGTAATATAAAAATTGCCAAATTATCGAATTTTACTAATAAATCCAACTGATAAATGATTTATTCAAAATATCTCCCCCAAACATTCAATATTAAGCATTCTTAAATATCTTTTATGCAAATATATTATTTAGAAAGAAAATTACTATTTGCCTTTCTCAAAATATACCGTATGTCAATAAAGGTATATATTTCATATTATGTCTAGTTTATATGTTTGGTAGTTTCCCTTTTACCGAGACTACAATTTGCTTATAGATCAACAAAAAACACAATTTTTAAAATTAGTAAATTAAAGTCAATACGGTTTTTCTCTCATAGTATCAAATTGTTTGCCAAAGTCCAGTTCATATCTATAGAAATATGAAAAATGGCCCTTTCTACAACCATACTGATGGCCACCGAGCGTGGAAAAGAGTATGTTCTTCACGGTCGTGCAAAATTTTAATTGGCCTAATTATTTATGCAAATGCACCAAACCGGGTCTGCCCAAACGGGCTTGCGCCAAACCGCCCCTGCGTCCAAACAGTTCTACACCAAGTCGTCTCTGCTTCCAAACGGATCTGCGCCAAACCGGCCCTGCGGCAAACTGTCCAATTCCGAATCTCTATCCTCACGACTGTATTAAATTTACATTTAGAAACTAGCACTACCTCACCAAATAGTGTCTTAACTGAACAACTTTGCTTAAAGGAAAGTGTTCCTATACTTCTTTTTATCGTCAGTTATATGCTGTTATAAATTAATTTCAAGAGAAAAGCAAGTCGTATTTAAATTTAAAAAATGCTGTGTTATTGCGAGACTTCTTGACTTTATTACACCAAAATTGAGCCAACCACAAATGTAAGAAAATTCCGATTTTAACGCAGGTTTCCCCAAAAACCGACGAAGCTATTGGCATAAACTTTAACTCTTTCAATAGAACTCTGGTGTAGGCAACACCTGCTAAGCAGACATAAAATCTGATACCCTTCCAAGGTTTTTCAGATATTAAAAACTATTATTCTAAAGCCTTGAATTCTTATTAAACCTTGTGCCCTTGTCTTACATTGCTTTTATTCATTCATTAGTTCATCTTTGAAATCTTCATAAATTATTGAAAATTTTGTATCTACCCCAAATTTCATTGAATTTAAAATGTAGTCATATAAAAAGTTTATCGAGGCTTAATATTTTAAGAACCTAATATTTTTTATGAGCTTAATACACCACTTAATCTACCTTTGAAGGGTTCGGTTTCGATCTTAAACCTAGTTTCTCAGATATTTATGACCGTCTCCCCTCGGAAGGCAATGAGAACCCAACGAAGTACTTCTTCCAAGAGCGCCTTCTCTGGAAAAGAAGTTTAAGACACTTCCTGCGGTCGGGAGCCCGCGTTAAAGAATAGGTCCCCTATGTTTGTGTACATTGCTTTACACAAGCATGCACAGAAGCGCAAACCAAGAAAGAGCGAAAACCTAACGGCTGTAGAGAAAGCGTGAAAACGTTCAGAAAAATATGGAACCAGAAACGGAAAATAGGTACCTTTTCTTAATTTTTTTGCCGAACTGCTTTAGAACCTCCATAATTGTTGAAAATTTATCGAAGGATAATCGTCTTGTTTAAACACATCTCAGCTTTCGCATCTATACGTATGTCGAATAATATTATTAAAGGGGTTTTTAAATTTTCAACTAATTGTTCTTTTTTTATTCTGAAAAATATACTTTACAATATTTAATTTTATCAATATTACAACAAATACACTACCTTAAATATGTGAAGATGTTTTGAAATAGAAAGAAGACAGTGTTTCGCTTATTTCGTTTATTTACCATAAACAAATCAATAGTTTGTAGTTGTTAATTTTACATGTATCTCTTTAGGATTGTTCGAGGACCTCAGTATAACCAATATCTATGTGTAGCGAAAAATATTATTTATGTCGGATATATGTTTATTTATGTTTATCTCGACGTTAAAGTATGCTTTTACAATTGCCGGAAATATATTGGGCAAGAGTAATAATTTTTTACAGGTAAATGAAAGTAAAATAGCGCATTAGACTTCGGTAGAGGTCTATGTTTCAATTCTCAGTACCGGAACATCGGATTTTCAACGGTCGTTTAATCTCGGAAGTATTGGAAAACTAGCGAGGTATTCTGCCCAATAAATCTTCTCTGAAGTAGAAGCGTTTACACTTTCCTGTGGTTCGAAGCCCGTTAAGGTGTAGGTCCTCTATATCGGTGATACTATAAAACTCGCAAGACAGACATAGGCGAGGAGAGCACTACGTCTTGTAAGAGACAAAACACTCAAACAAGAAGAAAAAAAAAGGAAAGTAGTATGTATTTAGTACACACATACCCACAGACACGTATTTATTTCCTTCCAAGAAATTGATAATGTTACGTTACAATAAATTGGTCTCCTATCATCGTTTTTTACCAAGCATCCTTTTCCAATTAACAAAATATCCTACTTGTTCTGATTACAGCCAGAATTGAGTTATGTCAGAGTTAATACAATAGCTCGACGATGGAACAGTATAAAATTTATTAGACTAGCTAATCTAAATGCATCGACCACACTGCTTAAATTAAGTTTACCCGAATAAGTGCATCTACTCCTATGGAAGCGGTAACGTATTTAACGAAAACTAAAGGTAGTGATATTGCCAGCACTAATTTTTTAAAATGCACAATGTGGTGCACCGCCGATGTCCTTTGTTGCGATAATTTATAAAGGCTCTACTAAAACGTAGGGTTTTTAATACCGTTCGATGGCTACGCGATGGTTAAAATTAGATTTCGAATTTATGAAGTCACGGATGGACGTATTTAGCGACTTTTTAGAACCAATATGTTGAATTTTTAGTTGAAACTCCACAAATTTAGATCGCGGTTTATTCTATGATTAACATTTATGTGTTAATTGTTCCAATTCAAATAGTTGATTTTTACATTTGCAATATTTGGTGTTCGTCTACGTTTCGTCATATTGAGGAGAGTATTTTTGCAGTTGGAGTTACACACATTTAACTAAAAATAAGCTGAAATTAGTGTTTTTTGCTGTCATCGTAGCTACATTAATCTGCGACTGTCATAAATACTGTTTACGAATAATAACTATAGTCCGTCTCAGAGGTTAGCCTAGCTAGAGCATTAACGCATATAAATTTTTTCGACATTTCAGTACTGGTTCTATTTCGCTCAAATCTATTAGTCATAGCGTTGTTATGTTCATTTCAAGCTGTGCCGCTTTATTTGAATTGATCACCATCTAATGGCCGCTCCATAGACTTAAAATAGACTTAAAAACGCAATTTTAATGGCCTTTTTGTATTGACTACAGTTTTGTTGGTGTTTTCCGTCCTGAAATAATTTATGACCAAGGGAGTCCGAGATTTGTTCAAGGTTTTTCTTTGTGGGATGTTTTTCACCGTGCAGACGGAATTGCTAGAAAACACTTCTCAGAATTCATTTTTTTTGCTGCATTAGTATTTCAATATTGCTTCCTGAGGGTTTTCCCAAAACCTGCACGTGGTATTCCTTCTATAATAAAAATTAGGCTGGAGTTAAAGGCAAAATTTTGGCGCCCAACGTGGGGCCCGAGAAGCCAACAGCTTATGGGAATGGAACCTACCGTGAATGTGCCTCCTCTTATATATTTAAAGCTTGCAAAATTCTTACATAAACAAGTACAAAAGACACAATAAGAGGCAGTAAAGTTTTAACACACATATAATTAAACGGTTAAAATATGACAATACAATAAAATGACAAGTGATAACGCTATAAGTTTGAACTAGATAATTTAAATTTTTGAACGTTCAGGAAAAAAACTCGCCGCCACTGGTGCAACGGGATTTATGTTTTGCATACAGGTACGTACCACCAGTGACGCTGAAGTTCACAAAAATAACAGAATATAATCTGATAGTTTGATAATAAACCACTAACACCACATATGGCGACTGAAGGTCGATTTCCTGTTAGATTTACATGAAGTTAAATTTGAAGTCTGCAAGTTAACGCGAGCAAAAAAAAGATTTCTTTGTCACAACACAAAACTGGATGTTTTTACTTTGAATTCCGGTGGATGGCTTAAAGCGAGGCAGGCACAATGTAGCGGCGATTTCCGGTTGCAGGGCCAAAAAAAGAGAAGCAAGGCAACGTTCTTCGGGGCAGCGTGGAAACGAAATGTAGCTATTACGTCCCTGTAGAGTGCCCAGTTGCTTTCAACTAGGTCAGTTAACGTATAGACACAAGCGAGACTTTTCGGACGACGGGAACGAAATAAATTCCAGCAAAACACTTGCACGATTTCCTTTTTTCTTTTCACATCACAAAATATCCGAACAGGAGCAATTGTCTTTAATTGTCCAAAACCAAAGCGAACATTCTGCTATTATTTATACATCCGACTTAAGTCGATTAAATTTTGCTCTACAGCAAACAATAATACGGTAAAACTTGAAGTAGCAAAAAGCGCCGTGATAGAAAAGAAAACGATATTCGAAGTTACGTCCGTCTGTCTTAAGGGTCTAGCTTCGACTGACTTTCCCCCCGCTGCAAAACATTCTCCAGCCTAATTTTTATTCTAGAAGGAATATACCACGTGCAGGTTTTGGGAAAACCCTCGGGAAGCAATATTGAAATACTAATGCAGCAAAAAAATTAATTCTGAAAAGTGTTTTCTAACAATTCCGTCGGCACGGTGAAAAACATCCCACAAAGAAAAACCTTGAACAAATCTGGGACTCCCTTGGTCGTAAATTATTTCAGGGCGGAAAACACCAACAAAACTGTAGTCAATACAAAAAGGCCGTTAAAATTGCGTTTTTAAGTTCTATGGAGCGGCCATTAGATGGTGATCAATTCAAATAAAGTGGCACAGCTTGAAATGAACATAACAGCGTATCTCAACATAGAACGTAAACTATTAAGAGTGTTCATATTTACTTGGTACTTATATAATGCATAGAAGCGAGACGGGCGACTATTAGGGTATCTAGTATATACACTAGAACATTTGTAAATTCCAACGGCGCACGTTTTGATCGCTTTTTTTTATTTGGTAACACACACAAAACTAAGTTTTAACAGAAATATTTATTTTTCTTTTCGTAACTAGGGATTCATTGTTGGTTGACTCACACAAATCGAACAAACAGTTTTAAGCTTAAGCAGAAAGTGTTTAAGTCGAATCATAATATAACTAGATATTTAATTTCATCTCTACTTTGTCATCTAAAGTGGTATTAAATAATTTAGATGTTTGTGGAACTAATTGAGAAAAAGATAGTCAACAGGAATGGACAGAATATGATAGAGTTCTGACAAATAAACGATTTAAGGATAGGAAATAGTTACTGGGATCAATCAATAATAGATAGATACACGTTGATAGCGGAGGAGAGAAGCGGCAAAAGCATAGTAGACTACGTAGTATATACACAGGAATTGAACGATAGAATACAACAAATTAAAACAATACCAGAAGCAGAAATGGAACTCAACATAGACTAGTAATGGCAACAATAAAAGATACGAACATAATAATAGAAAAAATTAAAGACTATGAACAAATACAAATTCAGAGACTAAGGAACGAGGAAACAAGAATAAAATATCAAGAAGAAGTAGATACTAAACTATTTCAACAGGAACAACTCAATAAAAATGGGACATTAGAAAAAAGATGGCAGACCTTTAGAGAAATAATCTATGTAACAGCAAAAGAGACCTGTAAAACCAGAAAGTACAACAGAAATCAAGGAAGGAAAACGGCATGGTGGAGTGACGAAATAAGACAGGCAATAAATAACAAACAAATAGCATGGAAAAGGTATAGGGTGACAAAAAATGAACAAGATAGAGAATACTACAGAAATAAGAGGAACATAGTTAAGGAAGTAGTAACAGAAGCTAAAAGGAAAAGCTGAGAGGAGTTCGGGAAAGAGCTCGATCAAATATATCAAACAAACGATAGAAAATTCTGGAACAGCATAAGAAAACTCAAGGGAAACAAAAGAACGGGATAAAAGACATAAGGAATGAGAATAACGAATTTAAATGGGAAGTACAGGATATACTAGGAGTATGGGTAGAGCATTACTCAAAGAAATTCGGAACAAAACAAAGAGACAGTGTGAGACGAAGAACAATAGACAATGAGGAAGATGAAGAAATAATAGGAAGGGAAGAAATACTGGAAGATATAAATCAAGAAGAACTAGACGAAGCTGTAAAAAACATTAAACTAGGAAAAGCAAGCGGACAAAATAAGATTGACCCGGAGATGATAAAATATCTAGGAGAGAAAGGAAAAGAATGGCTCTTAAACATATTCAGGAAAGCATGGCAGACAGAGGAAATCCTAGAAGAATGTCAAGAAAATATAATAATCCCCATACACAAGAAGGGAGAATTCGCAAATTGCGACAACTACATATAGAGTTATATGTCTGTCAGCTACCAGCTTCAAATTTAACAACAATAATGGAAAGAAAAAGAAAAATCATTGATAATAAATTGGAAGATAAACAACCAGCATATAGGACAGGAAGACAAACAAATGACATCATACACATATTGAGAAATTTAATAGAGAAAAAAGAAGAAAAGTGAGACGAACTATTCGTAACCTTCGTAGACTTACGAGCTGCCTTTGACTCAATTCAGAGGAAAATAATTTGGGAGTGCCTAGATCAATTAGGGGTGCCAAGGAAATTAATACGGGTTATAGAGAGTATATACAATAAAGTATATGGAGTGGTCAAGATAAACATGGAAGAATCAGAGAAATTTAGAATGGACACGGCAATAAAACAAGGGGATAGTCTGAGCCCACTGTTATTTATAGTGGTAATGGACAGATTATTAAAGAATAGATAGTGCCAGATAGTAATAGGATACAATAGATTAATACCAATAAAGATTAATTGCCTCATGTACGCGGATGATATAGTCCTAATATCAGATACCCACAAAAAATGAAGCAACTAACGAAAATATAGACGGAAGAAATAGGAAAGCTGGAAATGGAGGTATATAATGATAATTAATAATAAATTGGAAGAGGAAATAAGAGAAATTGATATTAAAGGGATTAACTTGGAAAAAGTGACAGCATACGAATACCTTGGGAGCGTAATATCGGAAGATGTGAAGATAGACCTAGATGAGGCCAACATAACAAAAAAGAGCGTAAGGATCTACTACGCATTACACAAAACAATATTTGGAAAAAGAGAAATAGACACGGGAACGAAATTAAGGGTCTACAATGCAATAGTAGTACCAACGTTGACATACGCAACCGAGTCATGGGCAATGCAAGACATACATGAAGGAAAAATCATTGCAGCAGAAATGAAATACTTTAGAAAAATTACAGGGAGAACTAAGATGGACAGAGAGAGGAATGAACATATAAGATAAATAGTCCAGCAAGAAGCAATTACAAAGAAGATTGAGAGGAAACAACTAAACTGGTACGGTCATATATTAAGAATGAACCAAAACAAACTAGTTAAGAAAATAATGGAGACAGGCAGAATGGGGCGAAGAAGAACAGGAAGACCCAGAAAAAACTGGCTATAAAGAATAGAGGATTTAGGCAGACAAAGAGGAAAGACGAGAAAAGAGATGAAACCACTGGCGATGGACCGGAAGGGATGAAGAAATTGGGTCAAGAAATAGCAAGACAATAATCCGACACCCTAAGGGTATAAGGATTCTAGAAGAAGTAGAAGAAGTGGAACTAATTCTATAGTAAATTACCTAAATGTTGAAAATTAATATAAATAACAACGGTGATGGGCAAATGCATTTTAAGTAAAGTCTGTCAGCGAATGGGCAGGTCGATCTTCAAGTTCTTGCAGTTTTGCGTTAAACCGCTAAGTAGGTAAAGGCCTGGGACGGACTACAGTAAACAACACATTGTAGATTGTAATTAAGTAAGAAAGTAATGAAAAATGATATTAAAAAATTCCAAATGTATTAATGATCAATCACAATAACAGTTAAATCAATTTTCAATCACAGTGAACCACACAGCATATTTTATGTTGCTTTGACTGCTCGTGCACTTTAACGGGAATCCCGTGCGTGTTCTCCTTTCCTGCTGCGATTTGTGATAGGACGTAGCAGTTCAGATTTTTGCTAAAGAATGTATTCAATTTTGTCAACAAAATGCTTTCTAACCTAAGCTGTTGCCTCATATCAATAACCTTTGCATAGAACAATTTTTATACGATTTCAAATGTATTTTTACTTATAACCTTTCATTTCAGGGATGTGTTATGTTTAGTTAGTCCTGAAATCCCCAATGGCTATTCAATTTCTCTCCATATAGCGAACAGCGTAATAACTACATTATTAACAAAATATTTTATTGTATTATTCCAAAATATTGGGCTCAATTTGCCAAAGCTGTGACTTTAATTCTTAGTTACTTCAATACTACCTGAATTAAGTGAAACTTTGATAAGTGACAACATGCTTAATAATTTCAATAGGTTTTATTGGCCATTTTCTGCGTATAATAAATTATTGTCGAAAACAATACTTGTATTGTGTGTTCTCACGTCGAATAACAGCAACAATTGTAATACATATCCGTATCATCTTCATTACATTTGAAAGAAGGCATCATCTGGGTACAAATTTATACAATTCATGGCCCTTCTTGCTTGCTGATGGCTGCAAGGGCGGGAACTGTTTTAGAATTAGGTTCTTTGTCTGTCATTTTATATTAAGCACGTACGGGATTCAGTATATTTACATACGCACAGTCAGGTAACGTTGAAAGCTCTTTACCTTGCTTAGAGTCAGCTCCATGCTGGTACTACACTGCTGCCAAACATTGACAAGACTCGGTCCATTCAACTAAGTGAAACTATTATGGGTTTCCAACCATAACAACGTACAGCCTATTTCAATTGATAAGGCGAGAGGAAAGTACGCGCAGTAGCATAAAGTGGGCGTTGTAATCTCCAGTGTGCCTGCCAGGTAAATAACCAGCAGCGTTCAGCAAAACATTTTCCCTTTCCAATGGAATTATAATCAGAAGAAACTATTAACATTACGTTATATATCACGCTATCGTTTCTCAAATCATCGATAAATAATTGCTTTCTAATTATTTCAACGATCTATTTACTTAAATGCGCATTATAAATTCCATAAAATAGTTTCTCTGTTTAACATTTAAAGGTTAAAATTTTCGAACGTATGATATTGTCAGTTTAAGGCACTTGAGTGAGCCGGTATGTGGGACTATGTTGCAAGCGATCGCCTTGTCTGACAAAACTCTCACCTTATCAATTGGAACGGCCTCTAGAGAAGAACCAAGATATCAATGCTTAAAATCTGGCTCGAAAAAGCCATTGGGAGCCGGCTTTAGGACTCCCTCGTGTAGTGATGAATCAGGAAATCAAGAACTATGTAGATGCTCAGTTCTCCAGTTCCTGGGTATTGCAGGAGAGATTGCAGCAAGCTAAACCCCTAACCAAAACTAAAAAGTGCCACGAGGGATGTGTATATTATCTGAAAAGGCCACAACATAACACTCAACGCGAAGAAGTAACTACTAAACACCTTAGTCTTCCCCATTATGCTATGTGCGGCCGAGTCTTGGACAATCAAAAAACAGGAACTAAAACATACTAATTCCCTTGAACTATGAGTTTGGAGCAAATATTACGAGAAGATAAATGTATCAACTAGACTATTAGAACTTATACAAGGAAGAATCCTTTGGCCGCATAAAACAAGGATGACTCGTCATTAGAAAGATTGATAGTAGAAGGTCTAGGTCAAAGAACTAACTGGTAGACACCCCAAAAATAGAGAACGATGGAGAGACATCGTACGAAGAACTAGGAACAACTAGAGTGACACAAGAAGTCACCACTCCTATGCAAAGAGGAAACCGACAAAGCAAAAAGTCCTCGCTAAAAGTGACAGAAACACTTGTGCAGATGAACAGAAGAAGCATTCGTGTGGTAAGCGGCCGTTTAACGGGACACCTTCATTTACAAGAGCACCTACACCATGGAGATCAGCAACGATCCCATATGTAGGAAATGTGGAAATGACGACACCCATTCGTTTACTATTACAAGGAAGAATCCTTTGCCCACATAAGGACAAGGATGACTCGTCATTAAAAAAGATAGATAGTAGAAGGTTTAGGTCAAAAATCTAACTGGCTGGTACCCCAAACATATAATCTATTCAGGATTGATTTGCCATCCAGCAGGCGGTTTTTTTTCTTAAGTTGCATTATTTAAATATTATTTGATTGATTTCTAGCAATGTCAAAAAGAAAATGCCCAGTTGCCAGCTCTAGGGTCCCCTACTTTTCTAAAATAATCTAATATGTTTAGAAATAATAAAACACATAATATATTATACCTACTTAATTGTCAAAATGGTGAAAGTTATTAACAAAGTGACTAAACTGCAAATTGTGAAAGCTTTCAACCATTATAAAAGAGATAGGCCAGACTTCACACGATTTACGATTATAAATCGATTAATTGATATATTTGGGCTAAGCATGTATTATTTCTTAAATATGCAATTGCAAATTACTTATAATTTTAGGTGTCTGAGCGTTCTATAAGGGACAGTTTGTCACAAGGATAGGATGTTTTGAAATCATCCATTTGTAGCAAACGTGCTAAGACGGACGTTTTCTTACATTACACGTTTAGAAAAGATTTCCAACGACAAATTTGGCAGTATCATCTGAAGAATAAACATTTTACTTTACAAACTCTTGGCTGACTCTCGCGAAAATTTGGAATACAAAGGGGGCAGGACTACTTTATTCAAAATTATTAAATCAATGGGTTACAAACACAAAATGGTGAATGGACGCAAAATTTTATGTGAACTAAACACGTCGTTGCATCCAAAATTAAATTTTTGAGACAATTTCTTCAATATCAAAATTCTAGTGAAAATGTGACATTCGTGTACCTAGACGAAACGTGGATCTACCAAAATGGATCCGCGAGTCGTCAATGGGTACACGAAACTGATCTTAAAAGTAACCCAGCCAAAATTAAAAGTGAGGGGAAGAGGTTCACGATTTTGAATGCGGGATGTAATTTAGGTTTTTTGGAAGGATGCGACATGTTACTAGACTCAAAGAACAAAGACGGGGACTATCATAAAACTATGAATGGGGAAATTTTTCCACATTGGTTGGTTAATCAGCTGATTTCTGCTTAGGACAAGTTGCAAGGAAAATTTGTCGTGGTTATGGACAACGCACCTTATCATTCAGTGCAGTTTGACAAGCCGCCCACATTTTCTTGCAAAAAAGGTGTATTGCAGGAATGGTTGATTAACCACCACAATGTCGAAATTCAGGGCAAAATTACTAAGAAAAAACTTTGGGAGTTAATTGAACCTTTTACAGCAGACGGAAATAAAAGATACGTAACTCACGAAATTTTGAAAAAGCGCAAATATGAGGTTCTTCGATTGCCTCCATACCATTGTCAATACAACCCAATTGAAATAGAGTGGGGGTTTTGTAAAACTTATTACAATAAGCACATAAATTCGCAACCAAAATCGAAAGACAAGGTTGCAAATTTATAGCGTGAGGCTCTTTCAAAATGGTCCCCCGACATGTGGCACAATTTCTGTGAGCATTGTGAAAAACTTATTTCGGACGACTGGACAAAACATTTGGGAAATCTATCATTTGAAAATATTCCTCCTTTCATTATTTCAATTGGGGAATCTGATTCAGAATCGGAGGGTGCCGATGATTCAGATACTTCTAGTAATATCATGAAGGTGTAATAGGGTAGGGGATATTCTTTTGGCATCTAAAGTGTGAATGAGGGTTTTACAGTTTTTATCTCGCCCGAGAAAAACACTGACCTCAGTGGAATACGAACTTGGGTCTCTTAGCACCAGAGGCAAACAGTCAACCACGGAACTACCATAATACCAATTTGAAACATGAGCGGCATTGACGTTAATTCTTCTTAATTTGCTGCAAGACCTAAATATAGGACAACAAAGAATGGCGTGGAATATGCTCTGTATACAAATGATTTGAGTTCAGAATTCTCGTGTGAAAAGAACAGCAATATGTATTTGGAATGTGTTAAGACAACATTTAAATTATAGTTATTATTTTATTTATAATGAAATCAATATTATATCTAAGTATTATAAACCAATATTGAGCAGAAATAGGCGGACGTTAAATGAACAAACAAGCTCCACTGGCAACATTGCCTGCTTTCAAAAAAACATAACCTCCATCAAGAAAAACTAGCATAACCCAACTTAATTAATTGACAAATTTCATTGATACCACACATTCCCCCAGATTTCCACAGCCTGCTAAGTGGCAAATCAATCCTGAATAGATTATAGATAACGATGGAGAGACATTATACATAGAACTAGGACCAACTAGAGTGACACAAGCGGTCACCACTCCTCTGCAAAGAGGAAACCGACGAAAACAAAAACTCCTCATAGCAGGACCTTCGCTAAAAGTGACAGAAACACTTCTGCAGATGAGCAGAAGAAGGATTCATGTGGTAACCGGCCGTCTAACGGGACACCTTCATTTACAAAAGCATCTACACCATGGCGATAACCAACGATCCCATATGTAGGAAGTGTGGAAATGATGACACCCATTCGTTTACCATATCGATATATCAGATACCTAGCACTGAGATGTAAGCATGTTGGCTCCGTCTTAATGAAGCCCCAAGCGGTGAAGGATATCCCAATTACCATAGTACTGGTCTTTGAGTAACACAGATACCATTTTGACGATATTCAGCAACCCTCCTGAAGGCATGCGCAGTAGTCCATAGGTCTGAGTGCTAAGGACTTTTTACGCCATCTAAGAAGAAAAAGAAGAAGAAGCATGGGGTTCTCTGAATTGTTATTTCAATATAAGACCTACTCATTGTTCAGTTTGTATCTGGCATTTAAAGTACACACGCAGATTAATGTCAAAACCTAAACGAAGTAGTAAATTCCAGGATCAACACGCATTGTGGGCAAAATCGACAAAAACATAACCTCTTTACACAGAAGTTCGAGGTATGATCATGAATAATAACTGCTGACCTGTAGCAATCGCGCCATATTTCGCTGACTGACTACAGACTAAATAAATTTGACGTAGCAAGCGTATGATTAGGTTATGTGTTTGTTGATTTTTCAAGGAGCACATCATGCTGGATAGCCAAAGAAGTAAAATTCTAACCTAACTGTTCCGGGTGTCCGCCATCTTGTTCGAATCCATGTGCTCATCACCGTTTGCTCGCCTGTCGTTTGCTCGCGGATCTCTACTCGACAACTATTTGCTCGCCAAACCGATTGCTCGCGGGACAGTTGTCCTACAAGCAATTTATTCTCAAAATAAAATATTTTCTGTAGTCATTTAATATATGCTTTTGATAATATTTTCAAAAATTTTCAAATCCTCTGGCAGTTAAATAACAGATATGCCTGGTATTGTATTTGAGAGTACAGAATCTAATACTTATTCCTTTATTCTTAATAAAATTAACAATAGTGCATCTAAATTCTATGTTATGTACAGGATTGGGCAAAAGTACAGAACAATGCTAATATCTCTTCTACGGCAATCGCGATTTCGGCAAAATTTTCTAGATGAACATTTCGACATATGGTGGATACATTGAATGTATTGGCGGTTTAAAACGACTTTCCGTTTAGCGGGAAATCATGTTAACTTCCTTATTTTAAATAGAATACCTTGCATATTTACTGATATATCTATAGAATTCTTTTTTTTTTGCGAGTTTAATAGTTCTTGTCTTTATTTTTAAAAATTCTATATACATTGAACAATAATGTTTAGTAATTGTTATATACCTAGCAGCTCATGCAAACTAAAACGCGTGAACTGTTTTGTACAATTTCCCATTTTGCTTGGTTTGTGGTGTATTAATATTCGATTAACAGGGCAAAAGTATTTAGAACTTTCAGAAAATCGAATTCTTCTTACTCTTGAAGGAGAAGTGGAAATACCTAATAATATTTTGTTTCATCAGGGCGGAACACCTTCCCATTGCTATACACCAAATGTTTCCAAGTAGGGGGCAGGGATTTTATTTAATGACCCGTTCACTCTCCGGACTAAATTTCATTGGATTTCTTTCTGCGGGAACATTTAAAATCTAGGGTTTATACCGAACGACCAATAATTTGAAAGAATTGAGAATCAGAATTGTTGGTGAAATAAGAATTCGTGTAGAGGATCTTGTTAATGTAACTAAATTTGTACGTAAGGCTTAGTTATTGCAAATAAATAGATAATGGTCATTTGGAACATGTTGTCAAGTGATGTTATTTATGCTTTTTATTTGTTAGTTTTGTATTGAAAAAGCGGGGATGGCTCAGTGGTAGAAGAGCCAAGCTTAGGATGTAAAAGTCCAAACGCTTCCCGGTTCGAATCTCCCCAGGGTCATAAATTTTTCTAATTACCTGGATGATCGGTACTGGGCCCCGGTCTCCATTTGGCATTGGGGACCAAATTAATGGCACTCCTCGTATTACGGTCGCATTAGAGGAGTAACAAGACCATAAACAAAAACCTCCGCACACAAGGCAAGTCAAGCACGTTTTCGCACCAACACGGTAATCCGCAGAGTCGGGCCCTGTTGTTCATAGCACAAACTACTTAGCTTTGTGTTACACCGCCTCGACACTGCCCAAGCGGTACAAACGAGGATCATGATAATGATGATGATGTTTTATATTGTTTGGTTTCTATTGTTTTGTTCTCATGTGTTTTGCAATTAAACAAATTACGAAGAATTATTGCTGACTGTTTTGTTCAATGTCTCTAGAATTATTAAAAAGTAAAGGCATTATGTCACCATATTTCACAACCTTCATGTAGAATATTTTATCGAAATCGTGCTTATTGTGGTAAAGATAATTGCATTGATTCGTACTTCACCCAACGCTGTATATTTTTTAACTTTCTTAATTTTAATAATATGAATCACTTAGTTGTTTATCGGTTATTGGATATAGAGCAATTTATAACAAACTATAGATTTTAAAATACTACCTGCCGTTTCCACGATATCCACGACTACACATTCACATATGCATAGAAAACAATTATTTTGGGTTTTTGGTTTATAAAAGAATTGTTTTTTAAAATATGATAATCCATGTTAAAGAAATTACTGTTGTCCCTATACCTATAATACCTAAAAGAGATGATGGGCGGATATCGAATAAAATCATTCGAAAATTTCGATTATGGACATATCTCGAGAGGCGAATAATGCATTCGAATAATAAACACTTCTCGAAATACGTTTGTTTAGTGACGTGTGCATTTCGAATGACACAATTCGAAACATCCGATTACACATGCATCTCCGAGATGCTAATAATTCATTCGAATAATAAAAAGTTCTCGAAATACGTTTGTTTAGTGACGCGTGCATCTCGAATGACACAATTCGAAACATCCGATTACACATGCATCACCGAGATGCTAATAATTCATTCGAATAATAAAAACTTCTACAAAATACGTTTGTCTAGTGACGCATGCTTCTCGAATGACACAATTCGAAGTATTCGACTATGCATGTATCTCCGAGATGCTAATAATTCATTCCAATAATAAAACCTTCTCGAAATAAGTTTTTTTAGTGACGTGTACATCTCGAATGACACAATTCAAAGTATTCGATTATACATGCATCTCCGAAATGCTAATAATTCATTCGAATAATAAAAAGTTCTCGAAATACGTTTGTTTAGTGGCGCGTGCATTTCGAATGACACAATTCGAAGCATCCGATTACACATGCATCTCCGAAATGCTAATAATTCATTCAAATAATAAAAACTTCTCGAAATACGTTTGTTTAGTGACGCGTGCATTTCGAATGACACAATTCGAAGCATCCGATT
>JABXWE010035910.1:0-14386 GCA_014611495.1 Limonius californicus
TCAAAATTGTAATCACGAAAAAAGTGATACCAAAAAAACATGCGTAACTTCCGCCTCCGGTTTCGGATTTTTTTGAAAATCTTATTTTTTTGATGAATTTTCGATACACCCCCGCATTCCAAAGCGCATCAAAATCGGAGCAATACTTTCGGCTGTAGTAGCGTCACATACATACATACGTACGTACATACCCACCCACAGACAGACATTTTTTAAAAACCACTTTTTTGGGTTCCTAGAGACCCAAAACGGATATTTCCGTTAAAATCTCGATTTCGAAAATTTTCATGAATTCAATACTTACCGTATACCTATAAGGTATGGGAAAGTAAAAAGGGAAGGTCCATGATCCTTACCGACATTCCTGAAAAAATGCATTGACGGAAATTAAACAGAAAATGGAAGCTGCTAAAGAGGAAAAGAACAAGAAAAAGCAAAAGAAAAAGAAAACAGATTAGCCAAAACCAAGAGGCCGCTTGTATCATCTGAGGAAAGTAGTGAAGAAAACAATGAAGGATATGGATTCAGGTTCTTTCTCCGAAGATATCTCCGTAGAAGTATTTGATGATTTTCAAGAATTCGATAAATCTAATTTAAAAGCAAACGATTTTGTGGATGCATGTTTAAGAGATGAAATAAATAATAAAATTGTTATGTATTATGTAGCTAAGATAATTACTGATAGAGGTGAAGGTGAAGATTACGAAGTCTCCTATTTAAGAAAAAGTGCCAAGGTAGTTGGAAGTTTTGTTTTTCCAGCAGAACCAGATTTAACTCTGTTGCCAGAAGCGGATATAAAAATGCTATTACCTAGCCCTAATTACCATGGTCAGACTAAAAGACAGCAGTCATATTTATACTTCGGAATAAAGTTTGGGAATCTAAATGTTCGATAAATTTTACATTTAAGTACATTGTTACTTGCTTATTAAGAAAAATAAAGTAAAAAAACGTAGTTGTGGACTTTTAATCTTTTTTTATGGCTTTTCAATACCGGTTCATTGTTCCCCAAGCAGTGATTCAATGTACCTCAGGTATAGGGTACATTGAACCAGTATGCATTTTTTTTTAAATAATTAAAATCGGTTTAAGGTTGGGTTGGTAGGTCAAAACTGAGGTTATGTTTTATTTAAACTTTAAACTTATAACATTCGGTTATAATCAAACTAATATGAAATTTGTTTAACACAATAATTATTTCATGTATGGAAAAGTGTTAACAGCATAAAATTGACTTACGATTTTCTGAAACGATTTCCAATAGGTATGTTTTAAAACGTTTTATGCTATGTAACTGATGTATAAACCATTGAAGTGTGATGTGCAATATTATTTATGAAATAATTAAAAAAATCATTTTTTAAAAAAGTAAATAAAAAAGTGGTTCACTGTTCCCCACTCACCCCTATATATAGCTGTGGTATGGAGGTGTTACTTACGAAGATTAAATTAATATAATTTTCCGTAGTCCACTTTGCCGGTGTGTAGAGAGCAACAGAAACAAAACTTAAGTTGTATAACTGTCCATATTGATTAAACTATTTGTTTATGTGATAGAACATTTGTATGTGTTGCATATTTTATTTTGATCTTTACCGCTTTTAACCTAAACATCCACAAACACCAACATTTATTTAATGCAACATAATACAACACAGGCTAATTTTTAGTTTTGAAATATGTTGTTGTTGTTTGTCTATGTTTCTTTGATGGATAAGCACCTTTACACTTACATTTTAAACATTTGGGGTCCTCCGCACGTGCCTTATATAACATCCGCCATTTTTTGCCGCCATTCGTCTTCGTAATCTTTTATTGGTCTGGTCTGGTCTTATTGGACTGGTGTCGATTTGTGTTTTTCTGATTGCTTTTTCTAACGTGAGGTTAAAAAGCAGGGGCACTAGAGAGTCGCCTTGTTTTAGCCCTACTTCCTGTGAAAGGGTCCGACTATTTTTTACATGCGTACCATGGTTCGTTATCCTTTGGTGGTTGCTTTTGTAAGTGTAATTAGTTCATGTGGGAAGCCCAATTCATTCATCTTTATCAAAAGTTTTCTTGTTTACTTCATCGTACGCGGTTTTCAAATCTATGAAAATATAGAAGACGGGTATGTTGTTACCAGCTTTTCTCGAGCGTTTATTTTAAATACAAAATGTTGTTTATTGTTGATTGCCCCGCTTTAAAGCTGCATTGATTATCCCCAATTATTTCATTGGCGTATGGGCTGCATTTTTGGTATAGTACATTTGAGAAGATTTTGTAGCCGGTATGAGTATTGTAACCGACTCTTTCCATTCTTTTAGTAGTTGCTCAGTGCCCTGATTTTTGCTATTATCTTGTGCAGGACTTTAATAAGCATCTTTTCCTCCTAGTTTTAACAGCTCTGTGGGTATTTTAATCCCTTCCTGAGGCCTTGATATAATTTAGCTTGATTATAGAAAATATAATATATGCTATTTGGTTATAGGTACTTGCTGGACTTCTTCCATTGTTAAAGATTGTATATCTGGTTGTGCTGTTGGCCTGGCTGTGTTTGCCGTTTTCACCTCCACCAGCATATTGATTTTCGTCTTCATTCAGTAGATTTTCGAAGCGTCTTCCATCCCTCTGGAGGACTCCTTGTCTATTACCTACTAATTATTTGCTTTGATTCTCCTTGTATTATAGTAAATCTGCAATTCTAGCCGCTTCTGATGTTCTGGATTTCCTTGTAAAATGCTCTTGATTCTGAAATTGTTGGCGTTTTCTGTCTCTCGTGGTTCTATATGCCTTTTGCTTTTCCTTACATACCTATTCTTTTCTGTTAGCTCTCGTGTCCCTGCATCATTTTATCTCTAGCTTGTCATTTTTCATTGTTGGGCTATATGGCATTCCTCGCCATACCATGGATTTACATCTGGTTAATTTGGTGGACACTAATTTCTTTCAACAAATAAATGTACACAGTTTTGTCAAAATTCGGGTTTTATGCCTGTGTATCATGTGGTACTGCCTTAACGAGTTCATTGTGGAAGTAGATATAAATCATGAAATTTAAGTAGGAAGTCATTTTAAACAAATTACACGAGAGATGTCATTTTTAGCATTTGTTTTTATAATGTGAAGTGAAGCATCAATCAATTCCACGACCACGTGGTCTAAGCCCCTACAAATGACTTCAATAACAGATATTAAGATTTGCAAAAACAAGCAAATTGTTTCTTATAGGAAATAACATATGAAACTAGGTTTTTTTTAATTGGTCTGTGAAAGTCCTCTAAAAGTTTGTTTGCACACTATGTATGGACCTCCCTTCATACTGAAATTCTTTCAAACTGTTTCGTCACACCAGTTTTTCTTTCATACAACATATGCGAATGATAGCAATGTCTTACTTGTTTCAGCCAACAGCCTGCTTCGTTTGCAATACTTTTTTGACTTTTCTACATAAAATTCATTTTTCTCTTAAGCAAGTCTGTGTTGGGTTGTTTTTAATACAACTTAGAATATTACAAATACATTATCTTGATTTTTCTACCATAACCTAAATTTTGTTCGAGGTCTTCATCAATGAAAATTTATGAGCATTGAAACAGCACGAGTTTTTCTCTTCATGCTGATACGCGTAAAATTCGTATTCTAATTTCATAGAATGACTGATGAAGGAAGTAGCCATTCATGAATTATTAACTACCTACCTCAGAACTAGATTTATGTCACACCTTTTGCTTAAAGATCGTATCAGTAAACTACTATTAAAGAAATTAATATGTAGGTACTTGAATGTAACTAAAGTGTTTTGCTACTGAATGTACAGGTTGATTTCAAATTCAAGTTGATTTGCTCAGTTATTATTAGCTATAAAAAACATGTTTTAGTAGGCAATAGTAAAAGTGGTACACTCTCAAGTAGCTATGTACGAAATAAAATAGCTGATTTTCAGTTTAAGGGCAACAGACATTCTCTAAATTTTTTATTTATTAAGCACCTTTTTTTTTCAGGCTTATTCGATCTTACTTTCTTTAAAAAGCTATAATAAAACTGTAAGCACTAAAATAGGGAAGATATATGCATGTGATTAGTCAGTATTGATGGTTATTTACGATAATTCAATTGCAAATATCTTACCGATTCTTAACTTTTAACAATTGTTTGAGGGTCTTCTAAACAGAAAATGCCACACAATCAAATTTACCTAAAAAATACAGGTTGTTCCATTAAAATAATTAATAATCTTTTCCAATCTAACCATCTAAAACTCATGGCTTTTATCAAAACATATTTTGTTCTACAATTAATAATACTTAAACAAAGAATTTGAAAAAGTTGAAAAGTATAATATATAGCAAGTGATAGAGAAACAGGCACCAAGAGAAAGCTTTGCTTTTTACATTGATATAAAAATTAGTTTGGGGGAGGGTCTTATTAGCCTGGCTGTATGAATAATATTAACAGTAATAGTTACAAATATACATGATCAGTCATTAATGCATGTACCTACTAGGATTAAATAAAAGAAATACAACGTTTACTTTATATTTTTTTACATAAATACTACTACATAACAGAAATACTCTGTTACAAACAGTCAATACTGAATAAAAAATGTAAGAGAAAATATAAAAGAAATCATCGATATCACAGAATAATTACCTAAGTTACATTTAATTTTAATTGTCATCCGTCATAATAATCGTGATAGCACTAGTAGCAGATGGAGACTGATCGGTGAAGTGGCGCATGGTACTATTTTTACCACCACTCAGTGACCTCTGCAGTGCTCTATTAGCCGGACGCATCAGTCCACACTTGCTAGTTAAGGAATCTAATTCATGCGTATCTGATAATGATGAAGAGGCTGGCCTATGCCTCCTTTCCTGCGTGGCTTTACCATTAGAGCCACCTGTACAACAACATAGTAATTTCGAATATTGAAATTGACCAAATTTCTTCTGAGGACCTGCTATTGCAAGTAAAGAACCTAAATAAAACGTTGCATAAAACCAACTAACACTCATGACAGTTACTAAAAATACTCCTATCTGTATATAGGGCAATATTGACGACGGCATCATAAAAGCTCCAGCGGCACCCGTAGTAACAGCTGCCATTGAAGCTGGACCTGCCATGTTTGTTAGTGCATACCTGGTTGATATTTCACGATCTTCTGAACTAGGACATAGTCTATAATGGACTGTATAATGAAGACTGAAATCTACAGTAAGTCCTATAGCAGTCGACACAGCTATTGACTCTAGTACATTCAATTTCCATCCTAACAAAACTAAAACAGCCATAATAACCAAAATGCTACAAGTGATAGTGACAATGGCATAAAGACTTGTAAGAATATTCAGTGTTGCTAACAATAACACAACCAGTGCTAATCCCATCGATACACCAATAGCAGCCAAAGTCCCTTTTGATAGAACTTGTTGTAAATCGTAAAATTCAAATTCGCTCACGAACCAACCACCTTGCATAGTTACAGGAGCACTTTTTAACTGTTCGTGCGTCCAATCTTCAACCTTAGAAAAGAACTCGTGCATGTGATCGTATGACATTGAATATGAATAATTGCTATCGTACTCTACTACAATGGCTTTTATTGTCGGAAATTGGTCTTTTGAAAACTTCGGGCCAGCCATTCCAGGAATAAAATATTCTGATGGTGTTTCATATAAATCACCCATGGCAGATACTATGCATGTATTGAAAACTGAGCTATTGTACGGAAAATGCTCTGTTTCACAGCATGGTGTGCGATCCATATGATCAATAGGATCCAAACACCGACGCTGCATCCAACTCATAAAGGATTCTATAAAACAATTTGGTAGTAGTGGACCTAATGTGGACTGATAAAACGATTGTTTTCTGATTTGACGACAAAACTGTAACAGCCACACTTGCGATTCTTTTCTTGACATATCGAAATTTGGGTCCAATTGAAGTTTACCAAGCGACTGGGGGTCTAAGTAGTTACCATTGTCTACAGGTAATATTCCCCATACAAACCGTAGGGGTAACTTGTAATTAGCATTGTTCTCACCACCAATCTGAAATGAAAGCACAACAGCTACAACATAATGTATATATCAGAAGCAGGGTTCAGTAATTGCATGTAAAATAATATTTGCTGATTTGAAAAACTAGTGCGCTATGTAGAAGAGGGTCTTCAAATAAATTTGTATGAAAAGTAACTGAAATAGCTACTAGTACTAGTACTAGTAACTAATCACGTGTATAAAAGTAGCTTCTAGTTACTAGTATAACTTAGCTACAAATTTTACCAAATCACTTGTAGTGCAGCTAGCTACCTTCTCTTTAAAAGAAGCTTTTCCAATACTGCAGTCTCTACACTATGTGTTTAAAAACATGTACAGAGTGTCCCAAAACTAAGGGCCCATAGGTAACAGCAGATTCTTTGTGTACAAATATTATGGTTTGTCTAATAAACCATAGTGCAAATGGCAATAATAACTAAGATAAGGATGTCAAAGTTAAATTTTTATTTTTGGTTTATTCAAATAACTTTTGAAGAAATGTAAATATTTCAAGAAATTTTGGAAATTAGGATTTCTTTGACGCCAGAAATTCAAATTTTTAACAGATTTTCTGTTACGTAGTAGAGGGCGCCACCGACGATACTTTTGTACTCTTTAAAACATCATAACTTTTTTGTGCTTCAGGGTATGATCCTTTTTCGTAAAGATAGCGATTTTTCAACCTTTTCTTCTTATGGGTATACAATTTTACTTAGTCAGCAAAGGTGGCTGTGGCTGTTTCCATGGCACGCGATCGTGACAGTTGCTGTTGTCATTTCACTTCTTGTGTCATTTTTAACTAGTCATTTTTGATGTAAATTTATTAAGTTTTTTTTTAAATAGTTGTGAGTTTTAATTTTATTTATATATTTACTTCCGCAAAGGCTAAATGACGAATGATATTTACAGTTTTTACAGAATGATTTACCAAATTTATTAGACGATATTCCATTAAACGTAAGAGTAGATATGTGGTTTATGCAAGATGGGGTGCCACCTCATCTTCCGCGTGCTGTTCGAAACCAGTTAAATGAACGTTTTCCACATCGATGAATTTCTTGTGGCAGTGAGTTCCCTTGGCCACCTCGTAGCCCGGATCTTAACCTGTTGGACTTTGTGGGGCGATATGAAATCAATTGTCTACAATGATGAAACAAATAGTCGGGAAGAACTCTTACAGATAATCCAAGAAGTCGCAAATGTTATCAGAATCAGTAACAATGTTTTTTTTTAATGTAAGACGCTATCTTAGTAAAGCATTAACAAAAATGTGTAGAAGTTAATGGTGGTCACTTCCAGTACTTATTATTATTATTTATTATTAGCCTGCAACATCCCATTGTTGGGCAAGGGCCTCCCCCATAAGGGCGGTTGTTGATCTACTCTCCCATAGTGATTAATCCTCATGGTAAACATGTTTACTTATTTAGTTTAGTTATTTATTAGAATAAAATGTGTTTTGTAAAAAAAAGTGGCTACTCATTTCTAATTTTGTACTCGATAGCAAATAATTTTAATCTGAACGCAACAAAAAAGTAAAACTAAAACAGTTACTCATAGCAACATCAATAAAGTATATCATTTTTACATAGAAAAGGGTGAAAAATCGATATCTTTATGAAAAAGATCATACCCTGAAGCACAAAAAAGTTATGATGTTTTAAAGAGTAGAAAAGTGTCACAGGTGGCGCCCTCTACTACGAAACAGAGAAACTGTTAAAAATTTGAATTCCTCTTGTCAAAAAAAAAACCCCGACTTCCAATATTTTTTAAAATATTTATTTTTCTTCAAAAGTTAAAAAAAATCAAAAATATATTTAACTTTGACACCCTGTATCTTGGTTATTATTGGCATTTGGACTAAGATGTAAAACATTATGTAACATTTACCTGACAAAATAAACGCAAATTTGCAGCAATACTACACGATGGTTTATTAGAAAAATTATAATATTTGTACACAAATAATCTGCTGTTGCCGTATGCCCCTTAATTCTGGGACACCCTGTATATGTCAAATATGTAAATAATTACATACACAAATGGTAAAGTTTGAGAAATTTAAAAAAAAAGTGTACCCAACTAAGTAGCCAAGTATTAAAATTCTAAATATGTCCTTATCATCTGCAAATTAATCTAACGTTTACACAAACACTAGCAAAAAAAATGCAATGTGTCTTACTGAAACCATGTGATACGAAATAAGCTGATGAATATGGACAAAAACAGTCCAAGGCTATTAAATCTTTAGAATACATTAACAATCTTATTTTTATTGCTATATATCATGGTTATAGTTTATTTGTTGTGCAATTTTTTAAGGTAAACATACATAGAATATTTAGCAAATACGGCTACTATTCTACAAGTACACTATATGTATATTCTACAAGTATTATACTGCTTATTATGCTCCATTTTTTCTGTTTGATTTAGCAAAATTAATATTTTGAGATTTAATTTGTAAATTTTGGAATTATTTTAAGCAAAACAATTTTAATTGTACAAACTTGCTTGAATTAAGATGAAATAGTTTTACAATTTTAATTACTTATTAGTTATATTCTTTAAGTAGTAAATTTTTCATTAGTTTGTGTATGGAGAACCAGTTCATATCTATTTAACTTAATATTTCTAATAGAATTATATGGCCTATTTTCAAAATATTTGATTGTCTCTCGCTGCTTCTGTACAATTTCAAAACGATGCATTTGTTTCGTTAGTGAACGAGTTTGTTAATAATAGTAAAACAATAACTTACCCTTTCAGATCGTTTAAACCAAAACATGTTTTTATAAATCATGTCATATTTTTCGAATGGATGGGAACTATCAAATAGTTGGAATTCAGCAGAACTAGGAAGCTGAAGCTTTGGGTAATACAAAACAACTACGCCACTACCAATAGTTAGGCCTGACAATATGATTATCCAGTAGTAGCGATACTTAATTACTCCATCTACAAGGGTTTGTTCTCGATTAGTCCACAGTTTATATACCATAAACAATTTGCAGTGTAACAACCCTTCCCATAATTTTAAACGTGGTAGTAAAATAGGTGAACACCAATTTTTTAATGTGGCACATTTGGTGTACCAGCCTTCTCGTACTACCATGCATGCTGGAAGCCATGACATCATTAATATGCAGTTAGCAACCACTGCTGTAGCAGCAAATACACTGCAATTCAAATAATATGAGTTAATAATCCACTGAAAACGAAATATTACACAAACCTAAAACAACACACAGCTGTAATGGAACTTATGTATGATGCTAAAAATGCTGCTGCTGTTGTTATTGAGGTTATTAGCATAGAAATAAATGCATGATGAAAAGTGTCATTCATTATTTTAATAGTGGAACTATTTTTTTGTTCTTTTGCAGATTGCCACACTTTACAAAATATAAATGCGTCATCAGCACCAATACCTACAGAAAAAGCACAACATGCATATAGTAGGTATTTACAATAAATTAGCTTTTGTATATTCAAATGCTTCAAATTTTTACGTTCCTCTTTCCAAATTTGATTTACTTACCAATTGCCACAACGGTGGCTAATAAATTCATGAAAGGGAAAAATCGAAGCTCAAAAACGAGCGTATACATGAAATAAGAAATGCCAAGTGAAAATGCGATTGCAATTATTGTCATAAGAGTGAGGAACAATGACTCAGTATACAGCCAAATGCATAGTAGCACAAATAGGCCTCCTGAACTCATCAACCAAGCATCCCGGATTAGGCACTCATCAAACAATGCGCTTTTTAGGCCAAACTCCATTCCCACTGCTGATACTCCATCAAATTCCAGGTTTGTTTTTTCTAGTGCATGATAATAAGGCAGGGCTGCAGTACTACTAGCCACTGGTAGAAATATCATTGTCTGTTTTAAAATCACATCTGATGACTTCTGAAACATAGAATACAGGTATAATTTACAAAAATTAATTCGGTTTAAGGATTATATTAACACATATTGAAAATAAATACTTATAATAACAAAAGTAATAGATAAGTGTGCGAATTCATTAAGATTTATTAGTTAATCGATCGGGGATGGCTCAGTGGTCGAGGAGCCAAGCTTTGGATGTAATAGTCCAAACGTTTCCCGGTTCGAATCTCTCCAGGGTCGGACAATTTTCTAATTCCTTGGGTGATCGCTACTGGGTCCCAGTCTCCATTTGCCATTGAGATCAAATTAATGGCACTCCTCGTATTACGGTCGCATTAAAGGAGTAAGAAGACCATAAACAATAACATTCACATACAACAGGTAAACCATGCACGGTTTCGCACCAATATGGTAACCTGCAGAGTCGGGCCCTGTTGTGCATAGCACAAACTAGCTTAGCTTTGCCTCACACCGCCTCGACACTGCGCAAGAGGTACAAACGAGGATCATGATAATATATAAATATATATAGTTAATCGATTTATGCAAATCCTAAGTCAAATTTCTGGTGTACCTTTTACCAATACTTTCCTGTATTGAAAGATTAGAAAAATAAAAATTTATGGTATTTGGGTTATGCATAAATTATTTTATTTTTGTTAAATACAAAAAATATTTTTTAACTAATGAATTTTTATGATATTTTGGGCCATATTTTTCACAATAATTTTTCTCATTGAAACTACTTATACTATTTATTTAGATTAATCCGATTGTTGAATATTTACTCTTTAACCATTATACAACTATGGGCCTGAAATTAGTAATACATAAGATATGTACATACATTTAAAAAATCATCGATTACATACGATATTTCAAAAGTAAATATCTCACTTATTATTTACTTTAAAATAACAGTTTTGTTACAGTTTTTTTTTAGAGAAAATGTCAAACAATTGTTTCAATTTAATCTAAAAAACACTGACAATACAGTTTTTTTTATAGCTAATAATAACCGAAAAATTAACTCCATATTAATTTTAAAACAATGTTTTGTGTACAGTGAAAAATATGTTTATGAAGTGTGAAAAATGTATTTTTATAAACAAATAGTTTCTATTTATGCACAATAAGTGATGTTGATCCGCATTTATGCTCAAGGTGTAATGGAAATGTTAGATAACACACAATTTGATGTAGTAGTACGCCAATGTAACAACACATCCATTTGAATTGAGATACCTAACTACCATAACACCAACTATTATTGATTTATTTATGTCAAAGTAAACTTCTATAGTTCAACTCTATGGTAAAGAAAAACCTAAACTTAAATAAACCTAGCTGAAACCCACATCAGTCAGTTACATTGAAAATCATCTATTGTTTGCACCAGACTTGGAGTGCAGTATGGACAGCATAGTCCAATGCATTTTAAACGGAGAAAACTTTCCCAACGTTGCCGGTACTAACATACCTGTGTTTGCCCCAGAGGAAGATTTAACTGCGGGGGTCCTTCAATAACAATACTATTTGTACGCAAAGAAATTTGCTTTCTTAAATGTTATTTGATAAATGATTATTAAATAAGCGCCACAAATGCTTAATAAATAAATTACAAAAATTACACAAATTAGTTGGTTGAATGTTGGTTTAATTTCAATTTTATTTGCAGTAGATATTTTAAAATTTAGAAAAGCCTAAATATTATTTGATAAATGATTATTAAATAAGCGTATTATTATTAATGTGAAGTAAGATTATGGTTGTTTAATTATGTTAATGATGATGCAAAAATTTGTTACTGCTTGAGAATTTTCACTAATGTGTTTGACAAACAATTTACCAAATTAAGTAGTTTTAAATGCAATTATGGACTCTTGAAGTTAATTTTCATAATGATCATTATCTGTTGCGTATTAGTACACGCAAATGATTTCTTTAGTTATCTATAAATATTGTTTTCCTCATGGGTCAAATTTTCAATTTAGTTCAGTTTGTCTAAAACCATGGAAGGTATAATAAAATTAAAAACGGGCGAAACCTTAAGCTTGCGCGAAAAGCAGTTGTTATCAAATGTGCTCAATTATAACCTAAATAGTAGGACAGAAGACGAGTCTGTTGATTATATTACAAAAAAAATGTCGGAAATGACAGGTGTATCAATCAGGACATTATACAAAGTACGCAAGGAATCAACTTCAGCAATTGGGATTCAACCACCAAAAAAACGTGCAAGAGGTGAACCTATTTTGAGTTGTCGTGATAACAAATATGGCGAAGTAACAAAAAGTATTGTTCGAAGAAAAGTGCATAGTTTTTTTCTTGACAATATTCCACCTACGCTAAAGGCTATTTTAAGCAATGTCAACTCTGATCCCGATTTTTCCAGGATGACACTGTACAGACTCCTAAAGGACATGGGATTCATCTACCAAAACAGGACAAGACGTGAACTGTTGATCGAGAAATCAGAGATCATTGAGTGGAGACACAGATATCTTCGTGCGATATGGAATTATCGTCGGGGCGATTTCAATATTGTTTACCTTGATGAGTCTTGGGTTAACATTGATCAAACTGGCAATAAAGAATGGGCCGACACCACAGTTAAATCGCACAGAGATGCATTCATTCGAGGGCTGTCCACCGGATTAAAAACTCCAGCCTCACCAGGTCCGCGGTTTGTGTTACTCCACGCAGGAAGCAAGAACGGGTTCGTTGCTGGGGCGGAATTGACTTTTTTAGCCAAGAAAAATTCCCAAGATTATCACGACGAGATGGACGGCAAAGTATTTGACGAGTGGTTCGAAACTAAGTTAATACCTAATTTACCAAATAAAACCGTGGTAGTAATGGATAATGCACCCTATCATAGCAGGAAATTAGAACAGATACCTAACACTTCTTCTAACAAAGAAACAATAAAGGAATGGCTATAGCCAAAGATTTGTATTTTGAAGATTACTTAAAACGCAAATTGTTAGAGGTAGTGAATACACACAAACAACAGTTAGTGGGTATAAAATCGAAAACATTGCAAAAAACATGATGTCAAAATACTGTGGTTACCCCCATACCACTGTGAGTTAAATCCCATCGAGATGTCATGGAACCAAGTTAAAGGATACGTTGCAAGAAAAAATTCCAAATTCAAGGAAGCGGATGTTCGAAATTTAATTAAAGAAGCTTACGAGAATGTTACACCACAAAATTGGACGAATTATGTGCACCACACACAGAAAATTGAAGAAAAAATGTGGCAAGTAGATAATCTTATGGACGACATACAACCACTTATTATAAATATCAATAGTGGTGATAGTGATAGCGATCTGGAAATAGAAAGTGATAGTGATGATGAATAATTTTAAAGGAAATTCCAATTTATAATTCTTTATTTTTATTTACAAATTTTGTACAATTTATTATTTTTTTATAAGCAATATTGAATAAACATAACTTTTCAGTTTTTTATTGTGAATTATCTTTTCAACTTAAGCAATTATAGTAAGCAGCAATCAGTTATGTATTTGAAATTAACTGTTGTCTACACAATAAGATGTTAAGGGTTCAAGAGATTAAAATGTTAAATATCTTGTAGCTTAAACGACACACAATGACAAAAGGTGCTTGCGGTCAAGAATGAGGGTTGGGGTATCTTTTGTTTGAACGGCGGAGATTTGACAACAACGTGCTAGGTAAGACTAACACTGCACTCTAAGTCTGGTATAAACTATAGGTTATGCAGAACCAATTTAATTAAAAATGAATTAGTAGAAAATTACTTTCTAACAGGTTGACAAAACCTTTTATATAAGAATAAATTAGTAGAATATTACCCATTAATAAATTAGTGTATTAATTTAACTACTAACTGTTAGGTTCCTATACTTAGTTTTTTAAAAATTATTTTTCTACATTTTTGACATTTTTCCAATACTAAACTGATTCACAAGGATGCTTTCCTCAATTTTATAACGTTTGTTATAGTATTTTAGTTTCAAAAATGTATTGCATTACATTAAACTTTAATTAGATACTTACATTAGGAGGAAGGAACGAAGTACTCGTCAAAAAATTGAGAATGTTGAATACAGTATTATACTGTATACAATCTACAGGTGCTTTGCAGTGGCCTTTTTCATAACAGTCAGGGGCCAACTGTAAATTGTGATAATAATGTGAACATGATTGTAGTAACATCTTCGTACTATTAACATCTTCTTCCTAGAGTAAACACAAAAATTTTTATTTGAAGCAGAAGCACTATTTAGTAAATGCCACATTTTTACTTTCCCATACCTTATAGGTATAGGGTAAGTATTGAAATCATGAAAATTTTCGAAATCGAGATTTTAACGGATATATCCGTTTTGGGTCTCTAGGAACCCAAAAAAGTGGTTTTTAAAAAATGTCTGTCTGTGGGTGGGTATGTACGTACGTATGTACGTACGTATG
>JABXWE010035912.1:0-29053 GCA_014611495.1 Limonius californicus
CAACACGGTAACCCGCAGAGTCGGCCCTGTTGTGCATCGCACAAACTAGCTTATCTTTGTCTCACACCGCCTCAACACTGCGCAAGCGGTACAAACGAGGATCATGATTATGATGTTTACGTCTTTATAATTACAGATTAATCTAAGACATGACTTTAATATTCTAAGGGTGGCTTGGGTTTTTATTGCTCTCGCAATATATGTCTTGCTTATTACCTAAGTACGATACAGTTACCGTAACTGAGTTACGCACATTTACAAACTACACCTTGTAGGTATCGACACATCTCATTTTTACCCGTTAATAAAATAAACCAAAATAATTATTTACATTATTAAAATAAATTTCTAAATTGAAAAACACAAGCCGCACCTGTCTCATTATGTGACGGGATTTAAGGGGATTGTGTCATAACTTGATTTTTCGTTTCTAGTAGGTCTAAAATATTTAGAACCTTTAAATGACTTTGTTTACACGTCATAACCCTACTTTGTTATCGGTACTACGTAAAGGAAAGAAAATATGGTTGGAACAACGAATTAAGATTTACTATATTTATAACGCACTATTTACCTGTTGCCACTATGAAGTGTCTTACCAAACATAACTGAGTTCATGCTGTCTTCGATAGTAGTGGATATTAAGAATTCATTAGAAATTTAGTAAACGCTGTAATAAAAATTGAACGAAATTGATAAAACCTAGATGAAAAAATCCTTTAACTCTCATACAAGCGTAGTAAGATATGCAAGTATACATTTCGACCGCTGAGCTATCATCTTCAGGGCTGTTAGATTGCGATTTCTAATAGCCTACTCTCTAGATCACGTCGTTACTTTGCTTCTCTTACTACACATTTCTAAGTCAGCATAACTAAGAGTATTGTCTACATTCAATAAATATTTTGGAACGTTGTCGCGTTTAAATTCAATTTAATTTACTGTTATCAACATTTTAGAAATAAATTAAAATCTTGTTCGACTTGTTCAGATACATCAAACAGTAACAGCTACTTCTTCATGGTAAACAAATTGTACTTAATAGCGTTCCTTTTGCTTTCGTTGTTCTATACAAAATAATTTAAAACTTCAACTGCTAGTCAATTTTTTAAGATATTCTACCGTGGAGAAGTGATACTACATCTACATATTACGAGGGCAACCGTTTAAGTTTTTACGAGAACTAGGAAAGAAAAACCAACAAATTCTTTTATTGCTTTTCAGAATATTCGCCTTTAAAATTTATATATTTATACTTTTGCATGCGTTAAAACTAATTTTCGAAACATTTTTTCCACTCTGAAGTTGGTATCTCAAAAACATGGTTTTTGAAGGCTTCAACAGCTTCTTGAAGTGATGAAAATCCCCGTCCACGCATTTTTTGTTTTACATTCGGGAACATAAAGAAGTCGTTAGGCGATAAATCAGGTGAATACGGACAATAATACATTCATTCGATGTTTTTCTCCTTCAAATAAGCAATTGTTTGGCGAGCTCTGTGAGAGCTCGCATTGCCATGATACGGAATGATGCGACGTTTTCGGTTATTTTTTCTGATTTCGTCGATGACTTCTAGCAAACAAATTGTTCTATACCATTCAGCGTTAACTGTTCTTCGATCCTCTAAAGGAATGATTGCGACATGTCCAATACAACCGAAGAAACAAGCGATCATTTTCTTGGAAATGCTTCGTAAACGGACAACTTTTATGGGATTCAGTTCATCTTGGAACACCCAAACAGTGGATTGTTGCTTAGTTTCCAGTTCATACGAATATATCCAAGTTTCGCCACCTGTTGTACACGGATTTTGCAGTACCTCGGTCGAATTTTTTGAGCATTTCCATACACCAATTAACGCGAGCCTTTT
Organism: Limonius californicus; assembly: GCA_014611495.1. Classification (NCBI taxonomy): domain Eukaryota; kingdom Metazoa; phylum Arthropoda; class Insecta; order Coleoptera; family Elateridae; genus Limonius; species Limonius californicus. The sequence continues at coordinate 1,871 of JABXWE010035912.1, forward strand.
TTTGAACTTCGCTCAAATTATGCGGAATCCGTCGAGAACAGATCTTTTTCACAGCTAAACGTTCATGCAAAATCGAATGTACTGCAGTCTTCGATATGCCTAAGGATGCCTCTATCTCACTGTAAGTCACATGCCGATCTTCTTCAATAATGTTGCGCACAGCGTCGATGTTTTTTGGAATAACAACCGATTTTGATAGACCTTCACGAAATTCATCACTGACTGACACACGACTGCGACGAAATTCTGCATACCAATTGTACACAATCTGATGGTGCTTCATTACCAAAAGTTGAAAGAAGTGGTTCTATGCATTGTTGTTCAGTTAGGTCTTTACTAAAACCGTAAAAAATCATCAAACGAAAACCTTCACGTGAAATACCAATTTTTGCACAAAACTGCTTCTTTCAAACGCGCATTATAAACAAACTACTCCGTCAATTTCTAAGCTGCCACTGTTTTCACAATAACAAATGCCAAATTTTACAAAAATAGTAATGACACAACATCCCAATAGGGCCACCTAGTGGTCGTTTGTAAAAACTTGAATGGCTGCCCTCGCATAAGCACGTTACAGCTACTCCATCTCGTATGTTTGAACCGTGAAAAAAGTGTAAATACAAAAGTCGGTTTATTACAGAAATATTAGGATTGTGGTAAAGTTAGTAAACAATCCCCTTAAAATCGTTTAAATAACTAGCTCAAAAATGGACGATAATAAAAATATTACTGTTTTGAAGATAATTAACATTTGTTGTTAATTCCTAGAACATTCGGTGTACAAAAATACTAAGCAGAAACAAATGTAAGCAAATAACACTGCTAGAATTAGACCGAGGTCATTCACGACAAAACACGGAGTTTTTTTGGCAGTGCTTCTGCTAACTTAAGTTACCGTATCATTTTCTTGCCTGTGGCAGAATATTCTTAACATTGTCGGATTGAAAATACTTAGCAGTGTTAGCCGTATTATAGACAATTTAGTGAAATTGTTCTCTTGACTTGTGTCGGATTAGAAGCGTTTAACCCCGTGACTCCCTCTACTAGGCCGTTGCAAGTGATAATGCCGTACAGAGATGTAGATTTTGTTCCCGTTTTTTTTCAAACATGGTCTTGGCCCGTAACGTTGTCACCATCGTAGTCCAGCCTTTAGGAACGTGTCTGCAATTTTTGTCTGCCTCTTCAGGACCTAAGAGTAGCCCAAATTGTGCCTCTCTCTACTCCCTATTTGAAGAAAACTAAGGTAAAAGTTGTTATTGTGTTGTTGTAAAAACTTGTTCCAAGATTCATTTGACTGGTGTAAAGTGCTGAACACCTTTTTCAGTCGCCAATTGCTATTAGTTATTACTAGTAAAGTGTAAATAATTTCCGTAAACTCGAACGTCACTGGCTGCGCAGATCTATGCTTTAGTAAAGTAAATATCGCAAGCCAGTGGCGACGAGCTCTTTGTTTGAACGTTGTAACTACCCTCTGTGTTCAACTACAATTATTACCGTTTTGGTTGTATTTTTTTGTACTTTGTGTGTTACCAATTTCAAACAATAAAATTATATTTGTTAAAATCCACCATATCTTTTATTTGTGTGTATTGTATTGTGCATAAACTTTGTAAGCTGTATATACAGGAGGAGGCACAATAAAGGTGAGCTTGATTCCCGTAAGCTGTTGGTTTCTCGACTTTCCACGAGAACTCGCAATCAGCTCTGATTTGGAAGATGGCTCCCACTAATTTTCACTCACTCTGTACACAACTAGGTTCGATTTCCTTCCCTTAAGCGTTTCTAGTGAACCACCCCTACTCCTCTGAGGTAAGCCGAAGGCATTTCAATCTTTCCTGTTGCGAGTCGACGAAAAAGCTTGTTTGCCCCCTAACAATCTCCCCGAAATTTTAGAATCTCTATTACTTTTTTTGAGTCCTATTCAGGAAAATATTGCTAGAACCACCCTCATACATATTTCTTCGATTAATACAAGCCCCACCCCAAAAATGAATATTTTTCATGTCTGACTGAAATAACATCAGATTAATACATAAATATAGCATACGGTATGTACAATTTATATAACAAAATGGAGAATGAAATTACAAGAACGCACAAATATAGTACAATGCATTATTATCCCATTAAAAGGGAAAAGTAACATCCGGGGAATCAACCACTATAACAATCTAAAGGCTGTTTCAATATATGTACTTGAAAAATATCTAGTTAGAAGAACGGAAAAAACAAAATCTTGCAGAGTCATCCATGAAAAAGATATTATCACTATAAAAAGACCTTCTATTGTATTTTCTAAGTACAACTTCACACAACTTATTTAAAATTATTTTTTTAAGAAAGTAGTAATTAGTTCGTGGCGTTACCTAGGGAATCAGTTGGTACATGCATAAAGAATCTCTTCAACATCTCAGGAGTTTATGTTTGACAATTATCGATTACGTAGGGTAAACCAACTGAAATCGTAATAAGTTTCGAACTCACTGAATCCGTATGACGAGGGTTGTATTCTGTGTCGTCGAAAGGCTTTGTACGATCATAGTTTGCGGTCTGAACACATCAATTAATGAGAAGGATATACGAAGCTTGTTTTCCTTCCAATTCGTTGCGGAAAATTTGCACGCACTTAGAGGTTTCCTAACTGCCCTTATCTAGTGCAACAAATAACTCAGCCAACATCGTTAAATGGCCATAACTGTCTTTCCGGAACTTTCTAAAGATACAATTTTCCTGATTTTACTACAAATTTATACAAACGAGTGGAAGTTGCGCACTTAGCGCAACTCTTTCAATAAAACAAACGCAATTATCGCAAACTTCGCTTATTCCTGCTGCTTCGCACACCATGAACTTTATTATCCTGCGAATATTGCTATACATTTCTCAATATTGTTTGAACGGCTTCGCGAACTAAAAACTTCCCTACTTATAAGTCTGCAGTACAAAATTAACGAACAATACAAGAAGTACCGAAAGGATATTATCAGGATGGTTTTCATGGCGTATTGGCCATGAAAACAATCCTGATCATTCATGTTTCCCTTTATTAAATGTTCTCTGAATATTTTGAGTTTAGTAGCACATACACACATCAAACGATGTGTTCATGGCCAATAGGCCATGAAAACCATCCTGATCATTCATGTTTCCCTTTATTAAATGTTCTCTGAATATTTTGAGTTTAGTAGCACATACACACATCAAACGAATATCAATAACCTGGCAACAACAATCACAAGATTGAAGAAAATGGCAAAATTTGGGAAAGGCCAATGGAAACACGATGGCTGAGAAAGAGGAAGAGGACAATCATATGCAAACGGCAGGATTACTTAGTAAGATTTTTATTTGTTGCTGCAACAGTAGGAAGAGATATTACTTCTAATCTTTAGGGCATTTACAAGTGCAAATAGTAAAGTAATAATAACTTGTACTTTGGCAAGCAACAATAATCGTCTAATACCTTTCGTTTAAAAATCCAAAATGAGAGCAGGATCGCGACCAGAAACGAGAAACTCAAGACTAAAAATTACGATAAAAAATTTGTCATGCGTCCTGGAATTCGCTTGGCTTGACATTTATTTAAAAATACTGCTTGAATGACTACTTTCCGATTAATTATCTACCGGATGTTAATAAAGCCTTCACTGTTTCGAACATATTTTTAATTTATCCCTCTGTAGTGTAGTTAAAATATTTCAGTGGCCATTTTCGTAACTTTAAAAGATTGTACAATATAACTCAAATCCACATCTAAAGAATGTGCTCTATAGATAGACTTGGAAAAATTATATTTCGGAATAAGCAGGAACATTTACAACATTTAAACAAATAAACAGAATTTCTCTTCAGGCTTTCCTTAAGAAAAAGATACAGGGGTTGTCGGAAATTTTTGCAGCTAGAATTATGCGAAATAGTTTCATTACATACACAATAGATTTAAAAAAACTGGTTCTATAAAAGTCAACGAAAATAATAAAAAAGGTAAAAAGCCTCGTAGGCAAAAAACAGAATTTCTCTTCAGGCTTCCTTAAGAAAAAGATACCGGGGTTGTCGGAAATGTTTGCAGCAGAATTATGCGAAATAGTTTCATTACATACAACAAATAGATTTAAAAAAGCTGTTCTATAAAGTCAACGAAAATAATAAAAAAAAGTAAAAAGCCTCGTAGGCAAAAAACAGAATTTCTCTTCAGGCTTTCCTTAAGAAAAAGATACAGGGGTTGTCGGAAATGTTTGCAGCTAGAATTATGCGAAATAGTTTCATTACATACACAATAGATTTAAAAAAACTGGTTCTATAAAAGTCAACGAAAATAATAAAAAAGGTAAAAAGCCTCGTAGGCAAAAAACAGAATTTCTCTTCAGGCTTTCCTTAAGAAAAAGATACAGGGGTTGTCGGAAATTTTTGCAGCTAGAATTATGCGAAATAGTTTCATTACATACACAATAGATTTAAAAAAACTGGTTCTATAAAAGTCAACGAAAATAATAAAAAAGGTAAAAAGCCTCGTAGGCAAAAAACAGAATTTCTCTTCAGGCTTTCCTTAAGAAAAAGATACAGGGGTTGTCGGAAATTTTTGCAGCTAGAATTATGCGAAATAGTTTCATTACATACACAATAGATTTAAAAAAACTGGTTCTATAAAAGTCAACGAAAATAATAAAAAAGGTAAAAAGCCTCGTAGGCAAAAAACAGAATTTCTCTTCAGGCTTTCCTTAAGAAAAAGATACAGGGGTTGTCGGAAATGTTTGCAGCTAGAATTATGCGAAATAGTTTCATTACATACACAATAGATTTAAAAAAGCTGGTTCTATAAAAGTCAACGAAAATAATAAAAAAAGTAAAAAGCCTCGTAGGCAAAAAACAGAATTTCTCTTCAGGCTTTCCTTAAGAAAAAGATACAGGGGTTGTCGGAAATGTTTGCAGCTAGAATTATGCGAAATAGTTTCATTACATACACAATAGATTTAAAAAAACTGGTTCTATAAAAGTCAACGAAAATAATAAAAAAGGTAAAAAGCCTCGTAGGCAAAAAACAGAATTTCTCTTCAGGCTTTCCTTAAGAAAAAGATACAGGGGTTGTCGGAAATTTTTGCAGCTAGAATTATGCGAAATAGTTTCATTACATACACAATAGATTTAAAAAAACTGGTTCTATAAAAGTCAACGAAAATAATAAAAAAGGTAAAAAGCCTCGTAGGCAAAAAACAGAATTTCTCTTCAGGCTTTCCTTAAGAAAAAGATACAGGGGTTGTCGGAAATTTTTGCAGCTGATTAAGCCGAATGTAGTTTTCATTAACATACCAATAGTTTTAAAAAAACTGGTTCATAAAAGTCACACGAAATAAAAAAAAGGTAAAAAGCCTCGTAGGCAAAAAAACAGAAATTTCTCTTCAGGCTTTCTTAAGAAAAAGAGTACAGGGGTTGGTCGAAATTTTTTGCAGCTAGAATTATGCGAAATAGTTTTTCATTACATACACAATAGAATTTAAAAAACTGGTTCTAATAAAAGTCAACGAAAATAATAAAAAAAGGTAAAAAAGCCTCGTAAGGCAAAAAACAGAATTTCTCTTCAGGCTTTCCTTAAGAAAAAGATACAGGGGTTGTCGGAAATTTTTGCAGCTAGAATTATGCGAAATAGTTTCATTACATACACAATAGATTTAAAAAAACTGGTTCTATAAAAGTCAACGAAAATAATAAAAAAGGTAAAAAGCCTCGTAGGCAAAAAACAGAATTTCTCTTCAGGCTTTCCTTAAGAAAAAGATACAGGGGTTGTCGGAAATTTTTGCAGCTAGAATTATGCGAAATAGTTTCATTACATACACAATAGATTTAAAAAAGCTGGTTCTATAAAAGTCAACGAAAATAATAAAAAAAGTAAAAAGCCTCGTAGGCAAAAAACTGCTACGAATTTTAAATTCTGCCTGCCTTAACTTTGCCTCTTTATAGAAAAAGAGTAATGTCCTGTCTTTAATCATTACAAAGTCCCTTTGTTTGCATGCATTTTAAATGCAAACCTATTTTGCTGCAGACAAGCCATTAGAACGGTTCACTCAGGGTTTCAGAAATTTGTATCGTGATAACCCCGAAATGAAATATGATGGACAAAATATAGGGATAATATATCATTATTTCGTGTAAGATGTAGTTTTATGATCGCAACGCCAACTTTTATATTTTCAATGAAATATGTGTTTGTATACACGATACATGTGAAAAAACTTACAGTACTGAATAATTCAGGGAAAGACAGTAACGCCGATATTTAACTCCCTGTTAGGGTCAAATAAACAGAACCTTAACATAAAGACCACGATGTACAGAACCATTGTAAAACCAATTACCACTTACGATTCGAAGTGCTGAGGAATTAAAAAGGAAGTTAATATCAAAATACGAACAGTAGAAACGAATTACTACCGAGGAAAATGCGGAGTGTCTTGGTTGAAGCATATTCCAAACGAAAAAATAAGAAGAAAGCCATCATCCATACAATAATGGACAGGACCAACTGGTATGGTATGGTCATGTACTGAAAATGGGTGACGAAACGTGACTCAAGAGGAGATTTAGGTAAAGTGGACCTAAAATAGGTTTGCCGGTGAGTAAAAGTGCGCACTGGCAAAACGGTAGTAGGGATTAGCTTGGAGCTGTTAAGATCGCTAGTACAGTTAAAGAGAAAGTCTTATCTTGTTGCGATTTGATATTATATGCTTTTTTTCTGCTTATTTTGTAATTATAAATAACTAAAGATTAGTGTTTATTCACTTACTGCTGTATTCAAACATCTCTAATATAACTCATAATTATTACAAAAACATCACTGTTCTATTGCAAGCTAACTTCTAAAATTCTGTTGCTAGGTGTACACGACTCGTGACGCGTGTAGTCTGTCACTTTCTCCCACCCACCCTCTCTGTCCATCATTCTGCGCGATGACCGGCAAACCTATTTTGGGTCCAGTATACCGGTCTGTAAATAGAAGAAAGAAAAGCCTCGAAGATCGTGGAAGCAAAGAAGGATGCCACAAGATTACGAGGGTTACAGGACAACAAAAGTCAAGGCAGGATGCAATGATGATTGACATGAGGGGTAGGGCAGTATCTGTGAGACACCCGCTCATATATACTGGGTATAACTAAAATGCTTTGGGGACTAGTTTCCCACACCAAAACACCGAAAGAAACGATAGAGATTACTAAAATGGGAAAGAAACAATAAAGCTATTATTATTTGTTAGTGAATTGATGTAAAAAAACATTGAAGCCTCGCACTTCAATAAAAGTCCCAATATTGAAAAAAATTACTACAGGATTCACGGCTTAAAGAACCTAAGCTATAAGAGTATGAAGTCTCTCGCATATATTTGAATCACCCTGTATACTGAATACTGTTCATTTATTCAAAAACACAAACTCAAAACTCAATACAATTTCGTTTTTGTATTATAAATGCCTATTTTTTCTCTCGTTCATTCATACTAACGTCCCCCTCCCCTCGGAACCCTTATTAGAAGTGCCTAAAGTTGTAAAAGTGACTTCCTAAAAATATTTCCACTACTACTACTACTACCGTGGGAACAATAAAACCCCAATTCAAAGACACCCTTGGAATTTTAAAGTCTTGTCTTAGATTAATCTGTAATTATAAAGTTGTAAACATTATAAATATTTTTATATGTCATACATTAATAACTGACAGTTACCATTTCAAATTTTATTAGGTTGTTTATTTAATTATGTAATAGATATTTAAAATTCACACTTTATTTTGCCAGTGTTTGTCTATACTTTTAGTTAGCTGCATCCAAGGTTGCATTGCCCTCTAAAGTTCTCTATGGTCCCTGTGGTCGAAGTAACAAGGTTATGTAGCTATGGGCTATGTAAATAAACGTTCATTTAACATTGTTTTTAGATAAGGGAATAGTAAGAAGACTGAAACTGTAAGATTTGGTGATCTTGATACAAATAAATGTCTACTAATTAACCGATCATCATAAAATTCCTGTAAAAATTGTATGACACGATTAGCAGTATGTGCTCTGGCATTGTCCTGCTGGAAGTAAGCATTTATAATTTCATCATCATGGAGTTCGCTGAAAAAAGGGTTAAGCTATTTTGAAGTTAATTGTTATAAGATAGATAATTCCAATTAATATAAACATTATTCTGTTGTTTCAGAACCAGTGAACCACTTCTAGGTTGGAAAAGACGTGGTAAAAGTTGATGAACCATTTGCATTTTGTATCGAAACATGCTCAAATCCTTTTTTAGATTGTTCGACAAGTACCGTATGGCAAATCAATTTCATGGCTTAGTTTTCTGATCGGCTTAAGAGTTGCTTCCATGAGATTCCTAACATTATCAATAACTTCTGTAGTTCTTTTAACAGATCTTCCCGATCCCTTTTTCCTTTCAACACTTCCACTTTCTCTATAATTATGCACAATAATCTTGTTAGCTTGATAGAAATTGTTATAAGTGAAGTTTGCAGCCTCATTCGGATAACGCTGTTGAAATTCTGTAAAAAAAAAAGTTTGAAATGAATACTCTTATTAAACCAGATACTGCTAAAGAGGTTTTTTACGATTACAGAAGAATTGAACGATGATAATAACTTAAATTCATCTCTAAAGTCATCTCTTAGGATATGAAAGGAATGCGTCTAATTTTTTTCAAAAATAAAAATGTCCTTTTGAGAGTACAGTAGGATTATGAGCTACTAAAAAAATACATGTAATTTTTTGTATTATGGAAAATGAAACTTGACACTTTTCGCATCTAAACTGCACCTTCTTATGACATTGTCCACATAGATTTTGTTTATCTTGGTAGATAACCAAATGGTCAATTCGGTCATATCTAGAAAATTCGTGTACCAAACTGGAAGCTTTGGTAACCCCCCTCTCGTGGACTGTTTATAGGTTTCCAGTAAATTCATGGCGACTGCTCTCCTAAAACTTAACTGATCCTTGGTTCCCCTGTTGATTCTATATAATTGCCAAGCATTTCGCAGAACCATATCGATACATTGACATATCAACGAAAAGTACCATTTCTTGCCGCTTATAGATGTGCGATATAAACTTATGTTTTGGTCGCAATTATCTACTCCGCCTATATTAGCGTTATAGGTTTCTACAATATGAGGTTGCTTGATATTGATTTTACTTTTCTCCTTGTGAGAATACCTTTTAACTTAATGGGTGGAATAAACCTGCAAATAATTAGATGCAACATTTACAACGCTGTTGTCATTCCACTTGCATATGATGATTCCGTTGTCTCTCTTGCAAATTCAAACGTCCTTCTGGCCGTTTTTTTCATAATCTTAGGCTCAGTTAGGGCACATTTTTCTATTCGGTTTTCACGCACCGTACCAGTAGCTTTCAAACCTAGACCTTCAAGTTCGTTCAAGAGAGGAAGTGCCGTGAATAAATTGTCAAAGAAGAGATGAAAAGGCATATTTTGCCAGCGCCACTGTAAAACATCTGAATATTGTATAATAACGCTAGATCCTAAACCCTTACTTTTATAACTGTCTGACAAAGTTGTAGATGCACCTTGCTAGGGGTACAACCAGTTTATGTAGCCTAATCGAGTCGTTGCAGGCCAAATCTTATATCCTCACCGTACGGACTTTTCTCTGATAAACTGTTTGCAAGTGTGTCGCCCGTAATGTGATTCACCTACATATACTGTGGTTTTCTTGTAGAGGTTCAAATTCGATAAACTGTTAATTTAGTAGGTTCATTAGCGGTCGAACCTTCGCAAACTTAACAAGTTTATTGTTTGTATCGTTCAAATTCTCCCAAAACATATGTGGTAGAACCATATATCCGCTGAGAATCAGTACTCCTATGAAACATCTAAGTTCGTCAATACTTATGTCACCCACTGCATTATATAAAGCTGCATACATATTTGAGTAATTTAAAATCAGGGATAAAGTCGCCTCGTCAAAGAACAACTCGAACAATTGCAATGGCGTTAGGTAATTTCTTGGTCCAGAAATATTATCCAATTCCCTAAAATTCGTTGGGCCAAGATCTTGTTTCTTCCATGACAGGAGTTTTTGCTTAGGTTTACACCACACAGGTCGTCCTCAGTGACAAATTCGTCCCCAGACGGTTCTTGGTCAAGGACTACTTCTACATCGAAGCGAAGCTGACCCCCTGGTAAATTATTCATGGTGACAGAGTCTTCATCGCCAGAATCCTTATCCTTTAAAATAGCGTTTACATCCTCGGGTGGATAAGTACAATACCATCTGGGATTATTGGGATTTCATCAGGATTTTCTAGTTCCTCTAAAAGCTCATGAAGTTTCTAAGGTCGTCTATAAAATATTACCATAATTATTCACTAACAGACACTGCTTAGATAACATGAAACAACGCTATACTTTATAGCTAAAATAATAATACATCCAAAACGCAAGAAATACAAATATTTTCTTAGTTTTAAAATTGGGAAGGTGTTACGGGTCAAACAAACCACTAGCTTACGACATTTTTACTTTATTAAACACACAGATCTACGCAGCCAACGACGTTCGACTTTACAAAAATTAATTAAACTTTAACCTTTAACAAATAATGGCAACTGGCGACTGAAGGTCGCTGTGCATTACATCAAGAAAAGGGTTCAGCACTCTAAACCAGTGAAATGAATCTCGGAACAAATTTTCACAACAGCACAATTAACAATTTTTACCTTAGTTTTCTTCTGTTAGGGAGTAGAGAGAGAGGCACAATTTGAAGGGTTCCTAGATTTTTCCTGGGAACGAATCACATACACGAGATCGTTTTGCATTTCTCGCAGCAGCGACACATCCAGAGGGACAGGAAAGGGGTCCGATATTAATCCGCCGAAAATGATAAGCAAATTCGCAATGAATTGCCTTCCCAGGGTTAAATTCAGCATATTTCTTAAATCCGACACTTGTTGATGGTTCTGTTCACCCCAGGGTGATAACAGCGTTACGAAAATTCACGCATTGGACACCCATTGAAACCCAAACCATCCTCGCAATACTTGTCGTCGGTGCTGAGGTCTTAGCAAGCAACCGGATCGAAAAGAGATCTTAAGTCGACTGCCGAAAAAAACGAACGCAAATATCCAGCAACTGAGAGTGTTTCGCCATATTACGAAATATGTTGCAAGAATTCTAGAACAGTTAACACGTAGGGCCCCCTCAAGGGCAGAGAATTTCCACCAAACGTTCACGGTCAAGCGCGTAGACAAAATATTTACCGGCATTTCTCTAGGATAACAAAAAAAAATGGTCCACTGAACTGTATTCGGAAATAATCTGATAGTAATCGGCCTATAAAATATGGCTTTAATCTATTAGAAGCGGCAAAATCAAGCAAACGTAACAAATGGTACACATATTATCCTAGTGTCCTTTCCAGGAGCTCTTCTTCTTCTTTCAAATTACAGTAGCGCCATCTTTGTAACAATAGTCAAACTTTAAATATGGAATTAAAAGTCAAAGTACTTTTAAAAGGACAGTAGCTATAAATGGGTTTCATTTTCATTCTTTGTGCCATTCTGAAAATAAGGCTCATATCAAGAACTATATATATATATTGCCATGTTATTTACCCTAAATTATGTAATAATTCTAGACAATACTTATATGATGTGATTTTTTCTTCGTAATACTAATATAATATGTAAAAGGATACTATTTTTGATGTAAAAATCCAGATGATACCTGAAATTGAGTTAAATTAGCTTGGTTATTAAGTAAATTATGTTATATGTAGAGAGATTATTATTATAAAGAACAAATGGAAACCTGATTAGAATAAAGGTCTTGTACGATCTTCGGAATGTGCTAAGTAGTGCCTTTTTGGTGACTGAAGTGAAGTTATTGTGGATATTCCTTAGGGAATAGTGATATGGACGTCTGTGTTCGGTATATTCGATGAGTTGGGGTGTCCTGGGCAAGTTTGGGAGCCCTATAATGTAAATTATTGTAAATTGGTCTTTTTACATAATTATAAATTTGTGTGTACAAAAGTTAATTGAAATTGTAAAAGATTATTATTGTTTTATTTAGTTTATCTGTTGTATGAGGAAGTGTGGAAGCAATTTTGTCTATTTGAATTAGATTGTTTATTTGTAAATTATAAAAATTAGATGAAAAGATTATCTGTGAGATTATGTTTGAATTTTGGTTATTTATATTGTTAATTATAGTTGTGAAGGATGTCTTTGTGTGTATTTCATTGTATTGTAAAGTTTTGTAACTGTTTTTCATAATTTTATAGCTTATATGATGTGATTTGTCTAAATTTAAATATTTAACCACGTGTAAATTTTTTGTCTTGGATTTTAAAGTAATTAGTGTCAAAAGTTTGCAAATTTTGTAAAGATCACAAATATGAATTGTGTTTGATAATATAAAAAGTATTAATCTTGTTATTAGCAAGTTTTAAATGTTGTAAATCATATGTTGATCGTAAAAATTATTTACTAGTTTGCCATTGGTGCATTTATATATAGTTTCAAGGTGGAGTTTTAATAAAATTTTGGATTTTATTCAAAGTGGAAGCACGTATTTTTGGGTGCTCCAAATTTTAAATGTTAAACAATTAAGGTTGAATTTGCCAAATTTTGGGGAGTGGCCAAAGTTTGTTGTTATTTGATTTGTGAGGTTAAACGTTTATTTTCAAATAACGTTTGTTTAATTTGGAAAATCGGTTGTTTTTGTGATATGAATTTTGTGCAATTAAGAAAAAAGTAATAAATCTTACCCAAGTTAAATTTTCAAAAGCGTTTAATTTACTAGAGGTGTTCCTGGAATATAATTCAATTTATAATTCATATAAAGCAGTTCTTAATGGACTAATAATAACAAAGCTACTTACCTGGTTTGCTTAAATCATTTATACGAAAGTAATTGAAGTGGTCCATCGGATTTTAACAACATTTAACTACAAAGTTGTAAGAACCGCATAGTCAACGGTCCTGGAAGCAGTCAGCGACGTGTAGAGATGAATTGACAGCGATCAAGGGCACATTATAGCTATCGTAGGCAGTTTTGAAGAAATAAGAGGTACAACCTGGTTCAACAATCAGCGGATTAAAGATAAGTTCACAATTATTTTATGTATGTATTTGCGTTATTCATTATTGTAATTAGATGACTATCTTTGGAGAAGCCACGATTATCAAGATTTTATTAGAACCCTGAGAAACTCACACACTCACTCACTCTTGAGAAATTGTAAGAACCTTTTAAGAATAAGAGATCCTCATTTTTCAAATTTTACATAAAAATGTTAATATTCTAAAACCGCGTTGAAAAGAATCAGCGCTATGCGGGGTGGTATTGTGTGGAATCGCAGTGTGCTCTGAAAAAACATTTTTTAGCAATACAGGCAACTAGTTCAACAATATTTTGAAAAGTGAGTTATATTACCTTAAAACCGAAAACGCATACGTACACGAATAATAAGCGATTTAGCGTAATTTACCGGCCTAGTGCGGTAATAACATTTTTAGTGAGTTAGCAAAAAATATTAAACTTTAGGGGCAATATTGCGGTAGTTAAACGGGTCTAAATCTACGGTCTGCATAATTTCATGCCAGGAGCTATTAGAGAAACACATCTAGAGCGATATGAATAATAAAGCTGTTAAATGGCACAGTAGACTAATTTAATCACCTGACGTGAGGTACAGTTCTGTTCCATTATCTCGTTTTACATTTAATTGGATATGCATTACTAATTTATTACGGCGAACTTGCGGCGGGCAGAAGTTTTGATTTTATAAAGAGTCCGAAAGTGGTCGCAGTTAGTTTTTTTTTAGTTTCCCGGCGAGCGGCTGATTAATTTTATAGGCGTTTCGGGCGGGAACTTTTCTTGTTTCCGAGTTACCATCGCCGTCGAGTCGATAAAATTTAGTTTCGCTGCAAGCATTATTTATGCTCTTCTGTATTGAAAAATTGAAAGGGTGTATGGAATATGGAGATGACAATCTCGCTATCAACTTTTATCGCTGTCGGTATCGAAAGCCATATATGTATATTCCATTTTTCACTTATGCATGTGAGCGTCGCGTCATAACCCTGCATTGTATACCCATAGGATGTGCGGATGGATATTGTTATAGGTGTGCCAGTCGAATAACATGACTTTCCTTTTTTCGTGCCATGCAAATCATTGCCATAAGTTAAAAAAGCCGCAATGACAAGAATTGCTCGGAATTCCAAGTGCCGAAAAGCAATTCTTGCGCTTCTGCTTCATTGCCGTGTCTTCGCGGTCTTGTTCTCTTTTATGTATCAATAAAAACTGATAAATACTACATTGTAGCTCTCCGGATTGCGATGCCGCATCTGCATAAGCTCTTTCAAAAACATAAAATATATTGAATTTTACTGTTACTGCTCGTTCGTACTCAATTTCCTAATGAATGACGGCACTCACGTAAAACTGTTTTATTGAAGTTGAAACGATCTTTTGTCTGTACTTGCATAATTTCGCGCTTAATGAAATCGGCCTTTTGAGTACTATTAAAAACAGATTCTTTATTTACATCAGACTGCGTATTAACAAAGTAAAATCTCAGTAACAACCAAAATGAGGCTATAATACAAAATTCTAAAATGCATGAAAGAAAGAGAATGTACGGTATTTTTGTTGAACCTACTCCATTGTAGGTAATCAACAGGCCATTGGCCGATTAACAGAAGAAGAAGAAGAAGAAGAAGAAGAAAAAGAATTAGACACCTGTTCTGAAAACATTTTCATAATCTTTTCCAACTTTGAAATCCAAACATATGCAATTCTATATTTAAAGATACCTTGGTTATGCAAATCTCTTTTAGAACCTCAGCAAGCATTAGATCTGGAAAACATGCACATCTACACTGAAAAAAATGTATTTGTTAACCCAACAAAAATAACTTTGCAGTTGCAATATTTTTTATAATAAAGAGATACATTTTTGCTGTTATTGCAAACCCAAACCAACAGCTGCAATCTCGTAATAGTTAGGTACATACATACATACATTTTTGTAGACAAATATTATTTGCACAGCTATTTCAGCTAGTACAGCAGTTCAATTTTCTTAGACTTACATGTTAACATACGTGGTACAAAACTATGTTACAAAGGTACATGTTTTCCAATCCTATCCGATCTGGTGTGCCTCAGAGCAGCGTACTGGGGCCTCTCTTATATCTTCTCTTCACAGACGATATGCCCACCAATGATAAAACATTCTCAGCCACCTTTGCTGACGACAAAGCTTTATTAGTAAAACATAAAGACCCTATAATTGCTGCGGAAATACTACCGAAAAATCCAAGCCATAGGTTCCCTGTAGGGGCCTCGGTGGTCTAGTGCGGGAACGCATTGCCACTCGAGTCCACAGCGAAATGTAGTCGATCCGCTGAGGTGTTCGAATCTCAGCTGGGGCGACCGCATTTCGCATAGTTAAGTTTAGGGTGCATGTTGCATGAATGTTTAGTGTGTAAGAGACGCCCGCACCCCCCTGAAGTAATTCGAAAGCGGTTCCGGGGGAGGGAGGAACGGTAGTATGAATGAGTGAGGGAAAAAAAGCCATAGGTTCCCAACCTTTTTTGGCCTACCGCCACCTTTCCGAAAAAACAGTTACACACCGCCTGCTTTTCAGAAAAAAAAACACACAGACTCCCGTTCCTGATATCAATAATATAACCCATAGTTTTCCAACTTTTTTTTGGTCATAGCCCACTTTTTCAAACAGTAATGTGATGGCGCCCTACTTAGGTGAAGTATACTATATCATATATTGAAAAACAAGGACAGACTTTTAAAATTACCTTATTAAAAGATATTAACAATATTGGTGTATTGCTCAAAGTTTGATTAACAAATACATATTATTAAAAAAATTAATATAATATCATTAGTGAATCGGCTGAGCTTGATGTAATGACACTAATTTTTCGATGTTTGGTACCATATTTGTCATCAGCAATCTTAATTCGCTGCGTTCCACTACTGAGAATCTGCTCCTTTTCTTTGTTAGTAAATTGCTGACTACGCTAAATCCTCTTTCGGCTAAATATGATGATTGGAATGCAATGAAAAACTTCTTTCATGCGGCCCATAATGCCGGATATAATACTGGAATTTGTCTTTGAAATCAAAATTCTTAATATCCATTTTTTAATTTCAATTTTAACTCTTCATTTGTTGACAATTCTATTAACTCCTCCTGCAGTGTAATGTTTAATGAACCTGTCAAAACATGCATAGATTCAATATTCCGCACATGTGTTAATCTTGCCATGACCTGTGCAAACTTGTTGATCGAGCCGGAACATACACGCACACTGTGGTGCTCCGTGTGGTGCAGTGCGCATGCTGAAACTCGTTCACGTACAAGTCAAAATGGTATTGGGAACAAAGCTACAATGTACCAATCCTACTTTTAATACGGACTGATCTCGCTTAAAAGACATTTAGAACTATTTGTTGAAACATGCGTTCGATTATTTTTAGTATAAATCAGATTTTTCAGCGCATTCTTGCGAGTATTGCCCAGGGGGCGGCGGTTGGTCCTCGACGCCCCGTAAATTTGCCTTGGATCAAAAAAGCCCCCTTAGATCTCTTCAACGCCCACCATTGGGCGGTACCGACCCCGTTGCGAACTCCTGAATTCTAAGCGAAGTAGAAAAATGGGCTAAAATGTGGAGAATTAAAATAAATTCATCGCTGTGCGTCGTGTCGCCCTTGTAAACGGCGCTCTACATCTTTTTCTTGTATCTTCCGCCTTTCCTTCTGCTATTTACGATTCTTATTTTCGGTAAATTTCACATTTTCCGGTGTTTGATCCGTCACTCTTCCGGATCTTCTAAACTCCTTTCGGTATGTGTTCCTTTGTACAATCCCCTTTTCAGTCTAATACTTTTTTAAGCTCACAAATATGATATTCAGCGCCAGTGTGGTCCAGTAGTTAGAGCACTGGGCTCCGGTGCGGAAGGTAGGGAGTTCAAACCCCCGGCTCGATGTCTGGCGGGCGGCCTACCCAGTCGCTTTAAATAATTGGGTACCTGCGTTCGAATGAACAAGGGGCAATAATACGGTTGTGTAATGTGTGATGCTCACCAAATCGCCACGTGTCATTAATTTGACACGCGACAACCGGGTGTGAGAGCAAGGACCAGGAGCTCTGACCTTCCGCCTTGCAGGTCAAACCCCTTCATGGGGTGTACGAGGGGGTATTGATATCTAGTTATCCTGGGAAGTTTCTAGTGAAGAAAAGTGAATGTGGTTGCTACTTGCTATGGTTACAACCATGATGTTTTATAAATAAATTGTCAAAGTTTGACATCCGTACGTTGAACGGTAATCAAACTGTGAATTTTTGAAGACAGCATGGCTGAGAAAAAGATAGAATTTGAAAAAATCGAGTTTCGGTCAGTTATTAAGTATTTATTTTTGAAAGGGTTATCGGGCAAAAAAAGTTTTGCTGATAAGATAGAAACCTTAGGTGATCCGTGTCCTCCATACGCCGCTATTAAAGACTGGTTTGCGGAATATAAAAGAGGAAGAGCAGATGTGAAAGATGAGCACCGCCCTGGAAGACCAATTTCTGTGACCACTCCGGAAAACATTGATTCTGTCCATGATATGATTTTAGGAAGTCGACTTATTCGGATTAAGAATATTGTAGAAGCATTACACATTTTCTGTGAACGTGTGTGTCACGTCATTCATCACGACTTGGGTATGAGAAAGCTTTCGGCCAAATGGATTCCAAGATGCTTGAATGTTGATCAGATTCGATTGACAATGTTCAAGGAAATCTGTCGCCGTTTTGCAGAAGATTCGTCAAACTTTTTGGATCAGCTTGTTACTGTGAACGAAACGTGGATCCATCATTATGACCCAGAGACTAATGAGCAATCCAAGCAGTGGAAGCATGTTGGTTCTCCACAACCCAAAAAATTCCGTGTTCAAAAATCGACTGGCAAGATTCATACTTCAGTTTTCTGGGACAAAGATGAGATAATTCTAATATATTGTTTGGAATGGGGTAGAACTATCACGGGAGCATATTATACTGAGTTGTTAACTAAATTAAATAAGAAAATTGTGGGAAAACGCCGCGGAAAACTTGCCAGAGGTGTACTCTTTTTGCAAGACAACGCTCCTGCTCACAAGTCGTGGATTGCACTGCAAAAAATTGATGAAATTAGTTTTGAATTGGTTGACCACCCGCCCTATTCTCCGGATTTAGCACCGTCACACTATTATTTGTTCGCAAAACTCAAAAAACATTTGAAAGATAAAAGATTTTCGACAAATGACGAAGCGACATGTGGCGTTGAGGAGTGGTTTGCAGACCAAGACAAAGATTTTTTTAAATGGCTTAGAAGTACTTTATGACGTTCTGCTAAATGTATAAGTCTTATAGGAGATTATGTTGAATAAATAAAATTTTGTTTTGAAATATATTGTGACGTTTTATATGGTAGGCTAAGTACTTATCAATACCCCCTCGTAGAGCCTCACCATTATTATTAATATGATATTCAATCAGTAAAATTTTCTACTACTTTTTTACAAATATCCGTTTCGTAATTTATTCATGGTATCATCTGCTTTGAAAAAGTTAGTTGTACAATATTCTATTTTATTGCAAATGTTTAGCACAGAATTTTATTCTGATTGCCGATATCGGCACCAATTCGGTGTAAAATAGAACTAAAATTTTATGCGAGAAAACCTAACGTTTCCAAACATTATTCTTTATATTAATGTCTTGAGTGACAACTTGGAAAAGTTTTTATTATTTGATACGGGCGATACACGAGCGGCAAACTGAAATGCATTTTAGCGGGAAATAAAAAGAAACATAATAAAGTATTTATCGAAACACCGAAAAACTTTCTGCTTTCCATTTTCTGTCGCTTGCAAACTGAAATATGCTCGTAACGGGGAGCAGATTATTAAAACTGCGAGCTGCGGCACTTTCTGTGCCTTTTTATTTTGTTTCGTTGGCGTTTTTATATTTTTCATATTTCATACGCATTTTATTTCATACTTTATTTTAGCACTGCATGTTAAACATCAGACAAAACCATATATATGTAAATACTGTCCCGCAGTTTACGAGCACCATTTTGGCGTTGGTTTGCAGTAAACATATTTGTAACCAACGAGCACGTTCCCGAATTTTCCATTAACGAAATGACTCCCATTTAAATTAAACGGGAGAACAAAAATTCATTTCGAAAAATTTCCTATAAAACATTTTTCGGAACAAATACTAGTCTTCTTGCGGCTTTAAAATTCTCTTTTCAAAACATTTTTTTAATGGAACAGAATTCTAAATTCCCTATAGAACAAGAATCAATGCGATATGGTTAAAAAATTATACAACTCAAAGGGAAATCAAATAATTTATAAAGTGTTTTAAAAGCTTGTTGTAATGTTCTAATTCGAATATTTTTTTTGAATTGAAATAGGTGGGTGATTGTTGAGCGAAGAGATGGCCACAAACACTAACAAATTCTTATTACTTATAATATACATGGAAATTATACAAATTAAAAAATATGCAACAGCTTGTATTGCAATACGAAATATTAAATTATAAAACTCACTACTTCTAATAAAAGCGAGTTTTTCGTCCTCTTCATCATTCCGAGGACAAACCACTGCAAGAATTATTCAATTGCCAAGAATTTCCCTCGTTACGAGAAAATATATGGATCAATTCATAAGGCAGTTAATCCTGTAATCGCCAAGATTGTCTCCGAAGTTTTCCTACGCGAAATTGAAGCAAGTAGGCTTAACTTTTAATTAATTTACTCGCTAATTTACGTCCTCTTGTGAAATTTCGAATGTAATACGCAGAAACAGAAATTAATACAAGGCGAGAATGCTCAGGTGACGTCAGATCTTGTCACTTCTTGTTCCGGTGTTTTCCGCGAGACGTGCTTCTGTCTCTGTGTTATTAAAATAATTATTAGATTGCAACGGAGAAATTTAATGACAGAAATTCCTGCAAATTAAATTGATGCATTTTAAAATTGCTCTATTTCACGAAGTATGCATTTTGTGAATATTATTCTTTATTTTGTAGCTTTTCTAGATATTTCTGGATTATTTTTATTGGCGTTGGAAACGCAAAATTCAATCTCATTCTCAGATATCATTGCTGTACTCTTCTGCGAAACCAAATCAAAATGATCTTTAAAAAATCATTCGAGGCGACTCTAATTGTTACTTCATTAATTCAAACTGTATTTTCTTATTCACCGAAACTTTAAACTAGTAGATAAAAAAGAAATTTCCTCCATTTCTCTTTTTTCCTAACTTACCTACTGATTTTTCATCCGCAAGTACAAATCCCTTCGTAAACAAATTGAGGTGCAAGATTCTATTCCATGAATCTTTCCACTAATTGTTTTCTATGTAATTTAGTACACCATGTGCTGACTTTGAATACGCTCCATAGGGAAAATGCACGCGTTTGTGGAATTCTTCAATTTCCTGCTCCCGAAATTAAAAAAAGCACCCAAAACAAAGTGTACGTAGAAGGGACGTTAATTTTCCAGAGATTTCATCTATTTTTTATTACATAATCCCAATTTAAGTGATATATTTGAAAGAATGTATATATGTACATACATAATCCTTAGCCTTTCTACCTTGACGGTGTAAGGCTTGGTGTCGGTCGGTTGTATCCTTCCCCATTTTCGTTTTTCCGGCACCTCTTCTTCCACTCCTTCCTATCTTGTGCTGTTTGTCTCACTGTGTTCCAGTTTATTCCTGTCTTCCGCTGCTATTCTTACACCTCCAATCCATGTCTTTCTTGGTCTTCCTACTTGGTTTTTCCCTTCCGGTCTTGCTTCTAGTATTTGTTTTACCATTCTATTCTCACCCATTCTGTACGTATGCCCCAACCAACCTAACTGTCTTTCTGCTACCACTTCATCTACCGCTTTCACCTTCAGTTGTTCCCTATAAGTTGTATTTCTAATTCTATCCAGTTTGGTTTTTCCTTCTATTTTCCTCCAAAATGTCATTTCTGTGCTTGTGATTCTCTTCTTTTGTTTGTCTGTGATTGGCCAAGATTCGCTTCCGTACACCAGCGCAGGGTATACTACTTTCTTCACCACTTCTACTTTTGTATCTTTTGGTATTTCTGCTTTACCAAGGCAGCTAGTTTTGATTGCATTAAAGATTTTTCCGCCTGTGGCTGTGCGTTCGTTTATTTCCTCATCCATTTTTCCGTTACTGCTAATGCATGGCCCTAAATATTTAAAGTTAGTAACTTGTTCTGCTGTCTTTCCTCCTATTGTTAGTTCATGTTTCCTTTCTGTTGGTCCCACAATCATTGCCTTTGTCTTCTCTATATTAATTCTCATGTTTACTTTCTGCATTTCCCTGATGTATGTGTCCACATTATATTGAAGCTCTCTTTCTGATTCTGCTAAAATTACCAAGTCATCCGCATAGAGTAACTCTGATATTTGTACCATTTCCATTCTTCGTCTTCCTATTTTATATTTCCTCGTTACCTTTTTACATTCCTTGATAACATCGTCCATAATTAGTGGGAATAATAACGGGCTCAGCACACATCCTTGTCTTAAACCTCTTGTTGTTACAAATTCCGTTGATTCCTCATTTCTGGTTCTTACTATATTTGTTGTTTTGTTGTACAGACTCTTAACCATGTCTATTTCTGTTGTATTTATACCTCTATTCTCTAACGTCTTCCATATGTCTTTTCTTCTAATCATGTCGAAGGCCTTACATATTCTATAAAACATATATAGACCTCTCTTCCCTTATTTATTGCTTTCTCTGCCATTTCTCCGAGTATAAATATGTTGTCCTGCGCCCCTCTTCCTTTTCTAAATCCACACGGACTATCATATCTTCTAACTTATTTTTGAGTCGTGTTTCCCAGATTCTGGCCCACACTTTGCTTACTATGCTTAATAACGTAATACCTCTATAATTGTTGTATTCCCTGTTATCGCCCTTTTTATACAGAGGTACTATTTACCCCCGTTTGCCATTCTTTTGGTGCTTTTTTTGATTTGACTATGCCATTCATTAAAGTTAAGAATTTTCCTTTTCCTACTTCTCCTATATACTTTTATCATTTCCGATGAGATCATATCTTTTCTGGCTGCTTTCCCTAAGTCTATCTTTTTTATTGCCGGATATTTGTTGGCCTCATCAAGGAAAACAACTTTTCCTTATGACACTTTCCCGTAGCTCGTACTGTTTGGCCGCCAGGGGCGTCCAAAGTCGAAACACTAATCGACGTGCAGCACGTGTCCACGTCATAGCAGCGAGTCGGTCGCGAGCTCAATCTGTTCGCATAAGTAAGGCACATCAACGACCGGTTCTAACATCCCCAAAGGGGGTACGGGGGACGCCGGCTAAACTTTTAGCCGATTTTTACGTTTTTCTTCTACGTTTCGGCATCCCCCGCACCCCCTCCAGGGATGTTAGAACCGGCCATCGATACACCGTACTTACGCGAATAGATTGAGCTCACGACCAACCCGCTGCGATGACGTGGACACGTGCTGGACGTCGATTCGTGTTTCGACTTTGGACGCCCCAGGCGGCCGAATGGTACGTACTACGGGAAAATGCCATAAGGAAAAGTTGTTGGTCTCGACGAGTCCAACAACATATCTGGACTGCAAATCACAAAATTTTCTGGGTACCTTCTTTTTTCCATATACTTGATATTTTCAATCATCTGTCATTTTTATCTGGATGAATAGTTTTTTATGAAACTCAAAGATCAGACGCAGAATTAAAATACCTTTCAAATGAGGAGTCACTCGAGCCCCATTGCCATTTAAAAAATAGTTCATGATGGCGCCTAGCCGCCTGTTTGAAAGTTATAAAATTTAAATAGGGGCTAAAATATTTAGCCTCCCATTAAAGCACACAAAATGTTGTGAAGAAATATCAAGACGTTCAAAAGTTAATAGGGGGGGGGAGGACATTTTACGACCGCACTGTATATATATATATATATATATATATACCTGCAGGTACTGTGGATTATTCAGTTGCATTTTGCATGTCCATAACAGTGGCAAAATGCCATCCGAAAAGAAACCGTTCAAATTATCGGATGAAAAATGACAGGAAATAATTTTTCATCATAAACAAGGCGCTTCCAGTCGTGAAATAGCTATGAAAGTGCAGTGCAATCAATCCACAGTTATTAGAGTGGTAAAAAATACTCTGAGACGGGAAAAATTGAAAGGTAAACCCCGCAGCGGCCGTCCAAAAAACATCAGTGAGTGACGACAGTGTTGCGGAGGACGAGTCTGGCAGACAGAAGTATTAATTCGACATATTTAACCAAAATATCGTCGGAAGCTACTGGTGTAAGTGTATGCACTTCTACTGTAAGACGGAGACTTCTTAAATCTGGATTTAGGGATTGGAAAACCCGGAAGAAACCCCTCCTATCAGAAAAACGAAGGCTCTACCGTTTAAGATGGGCAAAGGATCATCGCCATTGGGCCCCAGAACAATGAGAGAAGGTATTATTTAGAGATGAATCTACCTTTAACATTAACAATTATGCTGGAAACACATATGTTAGAAAATTTCCTGGAGAAGAACTTTCACGACAGTGTGTTTTCCCACATTTAAACTCCAACCTCCGCCATGGTATGGAGCTGCATGTCTGATAAAGGCATTGGTAGACTGCATGTTGTATCTGGCATGATGACTGCAACCAATACATAAATGTCCTACAGGAAAAGATGCACTGCCTAGTGGAAAAGAGTTATTTCCCGACAAATCCTTTATCTTTCAAGATGATAATGCTCGTTGCCACAGAGTAAAGGTTGTTAAATCTTAGATGTCGACCAATAAAGTTAAAAAAATATGCTGGCCATCTCAATTCCCAGACCTAAATCCTATAGAAAACTTATGTCAGAATATTTCTAACATTATTTCAAGAACAGTCCACAAAAAAAGTGGAACTAAACGAATCCCTAATTGATGCCTGGTATCGCTGCATTACGAAGGAAAAATTACAAAACTGGTGAATTCTTTGCCAAAAAGGTGTGAATTAGTTATTAAAAACAAATGATGGCCCATTAAGTACTAAAACATTTTTAAATTAATTAGTGTGTATTATAAAAGTTTAGTTGTAGACTACATTATTATATACTCCTATAATGTAAAATTTTTCTGTTGTTCAATAAATTTTATTTGTCGAATTGTTTCCGTTTTTTTTATGGATCAACATTTGGGCTATTATTATTACTAGTATAGTATTTAAGTACCTGTATTATATTTGCAGTGATGCAATGAAAAATATTTGAAAAAAAAGGCTTAAACTGCGATTTATCTTATTTGTGCAACTGATGCAGAACTTTTTAACACCACTGTAGGTATTCTAATAGCCGTTTTGTGTAATTAAAACTACAAATTTTCACTTTAAAAATATTAAGATTATCAACTGTGCTGTAATATTAAAATTACCTGAACGATAGAAAGTGAACTGCAATCAATGTAAAGGGCAATACTTTAGTACACGTCCGATTAAATTTGTTATTCTGGTGTTGGATACAATAAAAAACATTTTTTAGCTTATTTAAGTCACTTTAGTAGCCCGTTAATTACAAGAAAGAACAAATAATGAAAAATACTATAACCTCTTATTTACGACTATTTATTAAATTCAATGAAATATAGTTGGAAAGTGTGATTGTTTTATCTTTGTTGAAGGCACCAGATATAACGTTTGTCTTTTTGTAAGCTTACGTTGTCTTGACAAATGGGTCCAAAACAAGCGCGGAATTCATGAAAAATAGGTGAAATATGCATTAACGAATGTTTTGCATCAATTTCGCAGTTTCTGTCATTAATCGGACCAACGTGGCCGCGCGCAGTTTACGCTTATATGCATCTATTTGTTCAGATTTGGATTAAGCTTTCCAATGTACACGAGCTTTAGTCGGCTTATTCAGTGACCCGTACTTGCAACCGACACGTTTCCAAATCAGTGAATACATATGTAGTATTTTGGGGTCACGTAGGTCTTGTTAGAGCAAATCCCGGTATCCCATTCGGGAGTTCGACAGCCTCACCCGACCTAACCCAATTCTTAAATCAGATCTAGCGTCGCTTTACCACTGCGAATTTATATTTTAAATTTGTTTCGTACTTCTTAGATTTATATCTGCCCCTATGACTCTGTAATGGAATTTATAAAACACTGCACTACTTGTCTAGATCTAAGTAAGATTTACAGCTAACGTTATTGGAAAACTAAACGTTTGAAAGAACAGTCGTCTCAATTCCTCATATTTTTTACTATCATGCAGTTTTTTTTACTATTCTTGTGTTTATATGGAAAATCCAAACGCAATAAATACCAATGCAATAATAAATATGCAAGAATCTCGATATTAATGTATACATAAATAATTCACTAACAAAAGTCAATCGAAAGGTACCTGGGAAAGAGTTGAAAAAAATTGCCTAGGAATGAATAGTTATTTTAAGTTAGATTAGATTACGGTTGGGTTATGCTTCTTCATATTACATTAGAATCTAATGATTGGATTATAATATAAGTGAAGCTAGATTAGGTTAAAATTAGGTTAGGTACGTTAAATGTAGATTAGTTTACGCTTAAGAGACATTTTTATTGTATGGTGGTATGTATATACAGTGCGGTCGTAAAATGTCCGCCCCCCTTCCTACTAACTTTTGAACGACTTGATATTTCTTCACAATTCACAAATCATTTTGTGTGCTTTAATGGGAAACTAAATACTACTTTTTAGAACATATTTAAGTTTTATAACTTTAAAAATGGCGGCTAGGCGCCATCTTGAACTGTTTTTTTAAATGGCAGTGGGCACACCTTATTTGAAAGGTATTTTAATTCTGCAAATGATTCTTGAGTTTCATAAAAAAATATTCATCCAGAAAAAAATGACATGATTGAAACTAACAAGTTTATGGAAAAAAGTAAGAATTAAACAAAAAGAGGTAAACCTTCGAAACGCTCACCATTGAAGAATGAAGAAGAAGAAAAAGATTCTAAAATACAACAAAATCTTATTTTATACAACAAAAACTGAATAGTAATACTATTTTAATAAATGATTAAAGTGTGCTCCTTGAACTAAACCTATTTAATATAAGTAAGGTTTCCGTCGATAAATAAGAGACCTACGATATGGTCGCCAAGTATTCCTATCCACACATTCAATTTTTGCTGAAATTGGGTGTGACCTTCCCAGAAAAAATGGGGATTTTCATCGCACCAATATCTTACACATTGTCTGTTAACAAACCCATTTAAAAAAAAATTTGCATTCGTCACTAAAACAGATATTGCGAGGATAGGATGGGTTTCTTGCAATGGTTTGGGTCATGACATCACAAAATTCAATGCGTCTATCCGAATCATCTTCAATCAACCGGTGTAAAATCTTAATTTTGTATGGATGGAACTTATGCCCTTTTAAAAAATTTTTGACAGTGTTCGCCGATACATCACATATCGCAGCTACATGTGAAGTTGATTACTGATAAATGATAATGTACTACCATTTCACCGACTATCTAAATTTGCTTGTCTTCTGAAATTGCGGGTCGTCCAGGGTTTTTCCTGTTTTGCACACTTCCAGTGTTAATAAATTTTTGCACAAGTTCTCTTAAATACGTCCGCGAAATAGGATGGTCGGGAAAACGTTCATTAAATATTCTTTTGGCTTGGTGAAAGTTTGATTGGCTTCAGCAAAAATAAAAACTGTTTCAGTGTTTTCCTGCAAAGTTCGAACATTCGCCATAATTATTGTTAGTATCACCGGTTTTAACACTCAATCTTCAAACGTGAGCAAACACAATAACTCAATTAAAGTGACAGAACAGGAAGACTAATTATTTCAATTGTTTTACTTCTGTTGTTTCACATCCTACATTTTTTAGCGTTTTGCTTAATATCAGAAACAGATAATTTAGAAGTATGTCATTTACTTTTGAATCTATAAAATTTTCCCAAAATATAGATTAAATACTCTACGCAAAGAGACCAAGTCATAAAATTTAATATGGACTAAAAAGTAGTATTTAGCCTCCCACTAAAGCACACAACATTTTGTGAAGAAATATCAAGTCGTTCAAAAGTTAGTGGGGGGGGGGG
>JABXWE010035913.1:0-11018 GCA_014611495.1 Limonius californicus
CCACTGTTGCATAACAGTATTTACAAAATAAGTGAAATCAAGTTCACTGAATATAAAAAGTATAAAAATATGCAACTGTTTACCAGATATAATCAGGGAAAGTGTGAAAAATAAGTTATCTAGTTTAAAATGCCCTAACTATAAAATACTTGTAATATTATTTGGAAAAAAAGTTTTAATGTTGCCTCCTTAACAGATTCAAAAAGTCTTAATTATTACTAGCATTTTCTTCTCCTTTACCAATATAATCTAGAGTTTGTTAATATTATTTTGACTAATATGTAAGATATCTGGTCAATATTTGTTTTAAGAAAATTTCTGAGCATAATCTACAGACAAAAAAGGTTTGAGCTGTGCAGTGACCTATTTGATGATCAGTTGAATATAGTACAAATTTGACATTTAATTTTCATACTAATGGAGTATAAACTGGTGCATATTTTGTGATTTTCTATAAAAGAAAATCTTATTCTACAAGCAAGAATGCATACAAAAAGGTATTACTAGTAATGACGACCTATTCAAGAATAAAAATTTTAATATTAATACTCTTCTTTGTAATGATCTAGAAACAGGGAATGAAGACATAAAATTATTAATACCTAGCAAATTATTTTGTTATGGTTTCTTGCCTTGTTTTATTCAAAGCTAAATACAATGTTATTAATTTTAATCAGTTTAAAATGATTAGTAATATTGTATTTAGTTTTGGCTGCTCGACTGTCTTAGTAGAGGGTAAAAATGAAAAGTAATGGATATTTAATTTCTAGTTAAAAACTAGGCTATGGAGTTTTAATGATTAAGTATTATCCAGAATTGGTAAATACTAAAAACTAAATGATTCAGTCGAAAAAATTAATATGTAAGTGTTGATTGATGGATGACACTTTATTTTTCAAGATTTCAATTAGATCGTCATATTGCAAATCTTAATCAAAATCGTATACTTATCTATCAGCCAATGTTGTTAAATAAATTTATTGTTTACAATAGAATATTTGAAATTAACTCGAATGCGATTAAATTAATTTTTAACAATTAAAAGAAAATTGGATCTTGGGAGTTTTGATGACCCAGGAAAGATACAAAAAACCTAAGCCTTGACGGACAGACGATCGAACTTTAGACTTCCCAAAAGAAAGCCAAACACTTTACCGGACTTTGTATTTGGCTCTGTACTTTTATTCACATCATAAGAAATTTTATAAACAATATATAAATTTTATTTTTTCCTTATGCAGAGATTATTGAGAATATATTTCATACTGGGTTCGGAGAATTTTGTTTAACTGAAATATATATCAATGCAGGTGTTTGCAAGACGATAATCTTCCAAGGTGCTGTTCTTGGTGCGAAATTGAAGCTTTTATAATTATTTTAAAGTTTAATAATTCAATTTGTGCATTTTTACTTATGAGACCGTTAACACAGTGTTAGTTAAGTTCAGAGCATGCTGTAGTTTGATAAAAAAAAATGGAGCTTGTTTTTATTTTTGCACAATTATTACAATGTGATGGCTCCTTGATTGCTATACTAATACTGGTGATAGTTTGCAATTGGTATTAGTGATGAAGAAACTGAATATAACGAAGACAACAAGGTGTTGTCACCTTCTTGTTGTAGTGCAACAAGTTATTTTAAATGTTTACGAAAAACATTTGCAAAATTGTCAATAAAGTTAATAAATGTTGTAGCAACGGTACCTGTTTTGCCTTACCTTCCGGAGGAATATATATTATGTAATAATCATATATATGATATATATAATAATTATCATACAGTGTGAGTGTAAAGTCTGGAACTATCGAAATAAATCTTTTATTAAATGTTTTTGAAAAAAATCCTCGAACACGTCGATTTTTATCTTAAATTAGACATATTTGAGTGTAATTGTTATTTGTAGATTGTCTTTTGTTTCCGAGTTATAGCGTGGCGAAATTTTTTTTAAATGGATACCCTAATTTTTTATGACGGATTTGGAAAGAGCGTGAAATTCTAAAACCAAATATGCTAAAAGAGTATGATACTGCATTAAGAAGTTTTCGAGATAATTGCTTTAAAAGTTTCAAAACAAAAAACGAATGACAATGAAGAGTTCCAAGTTTTAATAAACAAAATAAAGTAGCCATGTAACAGTTGACTTCTTCACTTGACAACTGAGTTTCTCGCAGTTTGTTCATCTGTTTTTATTGTGTGATTTTGTACGTAATTCAGTAAATAATGGTGCGATATTTGACAGAAAAAGAGCGAATTGAAGGTTTAATCGTGAAGGGATGTGGCGACCGTACTAGAACACAACAAGAGGTTTGTGACCTATTGGATAACAAGTATCCTGATAAAGAACCTATCACAAGAGCGACAGTTTCCAAAACAGAGAGAAAGTTTTCTGAACTCGGATATGTAAGGGATCGCCGTAGGGATGGTCGTCCAAAAACCAATGAAGGTACTGAGCTAGATATTTTATTGTCTCTACAAGAAAATCCTCATAGAAGTACAAGAGAACTAGCCGGAAATAATGACATTTCCCAATGGTCAGTTTTAAAGGATTTAGAAAAACATAAATGACATCCCTATAAAGTTCAATTAGTGCAAGAGCTTAACGAAGATGATCCCGATCGCAGAATAGAGTTCTGTGAGATAATGACGGAGCGATGTAATATTGACGACGATTTTTCCAATCGCATCATTTTTTCCGATGAAGCAACCTTTCTCTTTAATGGTACAGTGAATCGTCAGAATTGTCGATATTGGGCACCTGAAAATCCGCACTGGATGAACGAGACACACACCCAGTTTCCTCAAAAAGTCAACGTTTGGGCGGGAATTATAGGGGACAGAATTCTAGGGCCATTTTAAAAAATGGTTTTTTATCAGGATACTTGTTATTGAATAGGTCACAAACCTCTTGTTGTGTTCTAGTACGGTCGCCACATCCACTTAATATTAAAACTTCAATTCGCTCTTTTTCTGTCAAATATCGCACCATTATTTACTGAATTACGTACAAAACCATACAATAAAAACAGATGAACAAACTGCGAGGAACTCACTTGCCAAGTGAAGAAGTCAATTGTTACATGGGTACTTGATTTTGTTTATTAAAACTTGGAACTCTTCATTGACATTCGTTTTTTGTTTTAAAACTTTAAAAGCAATTATCTCGAAAACTTCTTAATGCAGTATCATACTTTTTTAGCATATTTGGTTTTAGAATTTCACGCTCTTTCCAAATCCGCCATAAAAAATTAGGGTATCCATTTAAAAAAACTTCGCTATCGTTATAACTCAGAAACAAAAGACAATCTACAAATAACAATTACACTCAAATATGTCTAATTTAAGATAAAAATCGACGTGTTCGAGGATTTTTTTCAGAAACATTTAATAAAAGATTTATTTCGATAGTTCCAGACTTTACACTCGCACTGTATATGATGGCTCCATAAATGGATACCTATATGGACACAAATTTATAGACAAAACGTTTTAAGAGTGCTTTTTGGACTACCATCAGGATACGATACAAAATATATATACACATATTTACGAATATACTGGAAAATATGTGTTATTGTGATGGATAATGTGTTCTATTACTTTAGATTTTAGAGCAGTGGTTCTTAACCTTTTCAAAGTTACAGAACACTTTTGACTATAAGAAAAATTTGCGGAACGCCAAAATCTGTAAGGCCATAAAACTAACAAATACCATATTACATCGATTATAAGACGCATTCTTATTTTTATAAGCTAGAAAGCTTCTCGTCAACCACCTGCACCTTGGTACGAAGGCATCGAGTATAAGATGCATTATAAAATGCAGAGACACAATAATAGGGAAAATCGTGCGTCTGATAATAGATGTAATACGGTAATATAAATAGACATACATTTTATGAAAATATTATAGATTACATAACAGTAATAAAAGAAAACATTAATTTAAATAAAATATTATATGTGTAAAAAGTGCAACTAAAATAACCATTTAAAAAATGGAACTTCTTTAAATCAATTTCACTGTGATACCTGACATTGTCAGTTTTTGCAAAATGCAGCTATATCAGGTCTAATATGTGCTATAGCTATCCTCATTTCTTTGTCCATATTTACTAATCTTCGCTTTTTTTAGTTTTTATATTGGATCACGTTGAGAAACCGAGCTCATACAAATATGTATGTTGAAAACTGTAGCAAAATGTTCAGTGTCCTTGTGGAGAGAGCTGAGTAGTCGACTTGGATAGATCTCAAAAATTCTTCAAGATTTATTTCAGAGGATTTCATTTCTAGAGTACGATTCGTTGACATGGCAACTAATTCTTCTTTTAATGAAAAGTCGCAACTCGATGTTTTAACTGTCATAATATTCTATATTTAAGGAAGAGAGCTAATTTGCAATCGTCTCTTCCAGTAATTTAATTTCTGTTATCTCTCTCTCCATGGCGCTACAATTATACTGAATCCAGGCCTCCTCTATCTTCCTCTTCCACTCTTCTCTACTCATAGCTACTCTCCCAGTTTCTCACCCGTAGGAGCTCGGCAGCATCTTTCGCGATGTTCCCCACTCATCAACGTCGAGGTTTTCCCCTGGCCCTCGTTCTTCGAAATGTGGCTTATATACACTTTTTGGCGTCCTTTCATTTGGCATTCTAATCATATTACCCAGTCCACTTCAGTCTTAGTAAGTTCTGTTATAAAGAAAGTAATTCCGTCAACATTTATGTTATGAAGCGAAGAAAACATATCTACTGAATTTTTTCCATTATGAGATTTTTCCAAAAATATACATTTTTCTGTAAATAAAATGTATATTAAATATACCAATTTAAGATATCAAATATCATTTTGAAGATATTTTACAAAAGCATCTGTATCTTCATTTTGGAAAATGGCAACAATTAATTCCAAGTTCTGAAATTCGGTACAGCACTTTATCTCTGGATAACCATTTTATATCAGTATGCAAAATATCGTGCTGAACTTCCATAGATATGCAAAATTTGTTAAAAAGGCGTGTTTTAAAGGTCTTGACTTAATGTAATTTACACATTTTTCCAACTTAGTCTTGTACAGATTTTAACGATGCTGGTAATGTTTTTGAAACTAGTGAAATTCTGTGCAAAAAGCAGTGATTCAATCGAAAATGCAAGTTGTATTGATAAAAATGGACACTATTGAGACTTACCACTTCCAGCGTGGTATTCCTAAGCAGATTATCTGTTTACTAGGTTAATAAATTAATAGCTAATTTTATGGGATTTCAACAGTATTGTATGAACACATATAGAATGCTAACTAGTCTTTGTGAATGTCTTATTGTTTTCCAATTTTGTTAATATATATTTGTGAAGTTCGAGTAAGAAAGGTTTGTAGTTCTCATTGCAATCTATTGATTGCAGAAAGAGAACATGATTAAATTTTATCTAGCTGTAAACGACGTTCTGTGGAACGCTCGTATACGAGTTCGCGGAACACTAGTGTTCCGGCGAACACCGGTTAAGAACCACCGCTTTAGAGTAATAGAATGCATTATTCACTCTTAAGTTAGTTGCCTAAATAAGATTCCAAATGTGAAAAAGAGAAATATGGCAGCATATTTCTTTGAATATAACCCAAATCAAGTGATGTGGAGATTGAATAGTAGGTACATAGTATTTCATTAATATAATTAATTTTTTTACCACTAGTAATTCGTTATTTCTTTAAAACTAAATAAGCGGTGTCTTTAATCCTGTGTATTAAAATAGGAATTTGTATTTTAGTTATATTTAAAATTCTGTATTCTGAATTTAACCTGAATATGTTAGGTAGGTGCTTTTAATTGGTTTAACGCTATCGCTTATAGGCAATTCTTTAGTCGAAGGAAAATTTGCTTAAAATATTTATACTGAATGCAGTAATTTTTGTGTGATAAAAATTTGCTGTGCCAGATAAAGAAACTGTTTTACGGAAGAATGTAGTCGGTACAATTCAATATCATCTATTAAGTTATCAGCGAAAAGTAGAAAACATACAGTTTTGTGTGTATACTTTAATATAAGCGAAAACTGTTAAGTCTTTAGTAAGCTTTAGAATACTAACACTAGATATCGCTTCCGCACCACAGATTTCCAAATTTAAATTGTGCATGGAGGTTTCAGCTACATATATGTTAGATGGCGTAACTGTCGGAAGTTTTCTGTTTATAGTTAGGCTACCAACGGAACAGATTTATTATATGATTAATCTGAATTATATTGCTATTAATTTTGTTTTATGAAAACACAATTTAGTACAAAGGTACATTTCTTGAAAAATATTAGAGATGTTGTATGATCTGTTCGATGAAGAGATAGAAATACTTTGTAATAATACCACTAAAATATACATTATCGTCATATGTCGCTTTTATTATATTTTTAAATATGTTGTAATAAAGGTAATGATTCACGGTAATGATTGTATAAAAGTACGTTAGTTTGATTTTAAGACCATCTAAGGAGGGTATTAAGGAGTGCTATATTTGTTTAATTTAAAAAGTAGAAACGAAACTTTGGAGTACATAGGTAGATCTTATGTTATAATAACATGAAGCATGTTCTAATACTAATTTTAAAAATGGAAAAGAATTAATAAGTAAACTCATTTTTATCTAATCTTAACTGCCGAAGTAATATTCGGTTAACCAAACTGATGTGTAAGGCGAAACTCAACTCCTCTCGGTTGATTTTCAAAGAAAATAATTAAACTAAATTCTTTCCTTCCTGTACAGTAAGATTAAAGAACGGATTATTTGGTTTTAAATCAATAACGAATCACTAGTAATTAGTTATATTAAGAAAATAATTAAATAATAACATTCAATCTCCACATCATTTCAATTGGGTTATATTCAAATGTGGAGGTAACTGTAGAACATGATACCCATTTACAAGTGTAGTTTGTCCGATGAAATATTTTATCTGTAAATTATCTGCCTCAAAAAGCTTTGACAATTTATGTGTCCATATAAATATCCATTTATGGACCCATTATATATGATAATTATTTATTTTTTCCCTGGAAGGTAGGGCAAACAGGTTTCTTTGTACAGTCACTTCAACATTTACCAACTTTATTGACAGTTCCGATACATGTTTTTTGTAAACATTTAAAATAACTTGTTGTGCTTCAATGGGAAGGTGACACCTCGTTTTTTTCTTCAATATGTTTAGTATCATCATCATTATTACTGAAATCTATAATTACGTCAAGTTTTCCATCGCTACTAATTACTAATAAAAAAAATTACTGCGTATTGCTAACACAACTAACACTGCATCAGATGCCTCCTCCGTGAAAAAGCACAAATTAAATTTATTAAACCAAAACATAAATCTAAAAGCTGTCAATTCCGTACCAAGAAGTACGCATTGGAAGATTATAGTCTCGCAAACACGTGAATTGAGGATGTTTATTTCAGTAAAATAAATTTTCCATAGCCAGCGAAAAATATATACTCAATGGTCTCTGTAACAGGATAAATATTCTAAAGTTTATATATTAGGCTTCTCATCAAGTTCCATGTTCTTTATAAAATTCCTCATGTGAATACAATTTCGCTAGCGTTTGAATCATTCGCAAATTTATTAGACAATATTAATATAATGTATTCACAGTGAACCCATGTAAATACTTAATGATTTATTTTATCATTGAGCTTTCTAATTAGGTTATTTTACCATTCCTCAATAGCTATTAACTTATAAAGCTAAGTGTCCACTTGAGACAAAATAGTCTCGAGAGCAGTCACGAGACTAGACTCACAAAAATGTATATGGGCCTGAGAGCACTCTCGGAGGCAAGCCGTCACTGGTCGCCGAGACTGTACGTGTCGCAAGTGGACATGTTCATTCCTGCTCTTGAGATCTAGTCTCCAGTCTTCCGTCAATGTTGGAAGAGCTCTGAGAGCACTATCAGTATCAATACACTATCACTACAAACAGCGTGTATTTAATAATTAATTAATTAATTATAATATAATAATTTGACTTTTTTCAAAATAATTTACATTATGTCAATATTACAATTTACTTTCGGCTTAGACCGTGTCGTCATTTGGGAACTACACCCAGCATTATGAGGTAAGGACCGACCTGTAGCTTGTCTGCCTTGCTCTAGAAGTTTGAACAATATTTGTTTGTAGGCCATGCCCGCCTAAACAGGGCCGTGTGCTTATATTAATCAAACCTTGGGGCGGACAAGGACACTCTGGTGTTTTACTAAATCTAAAAGCAGTTCAAATTGCACTGCAGACATACGAATAAAACTGCTGTGCATCCGCCAACCGCAACTCATTTACGAGAGTTGAATCGGCTCCCAAGTCAATTCGACGATCCACCCATTTCCTTACCCAACACTTCTTTTTTTTATTTTCCGTTTTTGCACAATCTTATACTCAATTAAAAAATTTTGCAAAATAAAAACACATATACTTGCGAACAAGTCACACAGCAGGCTGCGTGTTGACTCTCTAGTCGACACTGAATTGTCTTGGTCTCGAGACTAAAGTCACTGTCGAGTCTCCCATACCTATCTCGAGACCGCAAGTGATCTCAAATGGACAACACCCTGAGACCAATCTCGAGACTTTCTCTCGAGATTTTATCTCAAGTGGACACTTACCTTTAATGTTGCTAAACCGTTACGGTATTAAAAGTTGCCACATTTAGAGCTAACAATTATTATTTATTTACACAATAGTAAAATAAAACTAAGAACCCGAAATTGTTTATATTTAAAATAATAACAGTACTTATAAGCATTATACATATATAATAATAATAATAATAATAATAATAATAATACAGTGTATCATGCAAATAATATAGATTGCGTTTGGACATCGTGAATAAACACTAAAACGCTCTAGATTACGAAACAAGTGCACTGCGATCTAAGGCAGTGGAGCTGTTACCATATTCGATTTATCTCAGCTACATCCGCTCATATTCCTCGCGACAAGTGATGGCAACACTGACACTGCTTGATAAGTAGTTACACTTGGCCACATCCACGTGTCTATGTTTAATAGTAAATTGGTTACTTATTAAACAGCACCAGTACTTAAAATGCCGCCACTCGACCGATGTTGAGGCATGAAACTGTTTCAAATGAAATCCGGATTGCGTCTTTAACTAAGTTAAATGCATTCACTATTACCAATAATGAAAATAATGACTTAGTTCACATATTTAGGGAGGCCATGAATTGATTATTAAGTGTCTGGAAACAAAAGACAAATTTAATTTTTTAGTTGACAGTTATGGCGTCACTTCAAAGTTGGACCAGCGAAGAAATGCGTTCTGTGATAAGATTTTTAACCGCAAAAGGAGTGAATCCTTCTGAAATTCGTTCAAGAATGCTTAAGGTGTATGGAAGTAGCTGCTTAGCTCGTTCAAGTGTGTTTGAAAATGCCAAAAAGTTTAAAAGCGGCACCGGAACTGGGAAAGATGCATCACGACCAGGACAAGCAAACCGTGTAATCACTGAAAGGAACATTTGTGCGAGAGCTCATTTTATAAAACAGACGAATTTAATGTGGGTATCGGTTCTACACACAATATTGTTTTTGAGCAGTTGAAATACCGAAAAGTTTGTGCGAGATGGGTCCCAGGCAATTAACGCCTGAACTTAAACAAATAAGGATTGGAGCTTGTACTGTTCTTCTGTCACGTTATGAAAAAGAGGAAGGTGCCTTTTTAAAACGTATAGTGACTGGTGATCCGGGGTTCACCATTTTCAGCCAGAATGCAAGCAATCATTAAAAGAATGGCGTCACTCAGCATCACCAAAACCCAAAAAATTAAAAGCTGCTTCATCGGCTGGAAAGGTAATGTTGACTGTGTTTTGGGATAAGAAAGGAGTACTTGTAGAAAACTATATGATGAAGGATACCACAGTCAATAGTGCTTCATACTAAAACCTATTAAAAGATAATCTGAAGCCAGCATTAAGGACAAACGATGCGGATTTGTCAGTAGGTGTTTTGCTCCAACAGGACAATGCTCGGCCGCATTGCTCGATGGAAACCAAGGCAGCAATAGAAAAACTTAGATTTGAAGTTATTGAACATCCCCCGTATTCTCCCGATCTAGTACCAAGCGATTATCATATGTTTGGAGCACTTAAAAGAGATTTAGGTGGGCCGGATGATAAGAGCGTGAAAAATGCGGTGCATGAGTGGTTTCGCACACAACCAAAAGAATTCTTCGCCGATGGAATAGAGGCTTTGGTTGACAGATGGAAAAGGTGTATTGAGAGGCAGGGTGACTGTATAGAAAAGTGGTAACATTTTTTTGTCAATTCAGTTATTAAATAAACAAGTATAATCACTCTAGCGCAGGACCTCTAATATTAATATACAGGGTGTATCATTAATATTGCGAAAAAATTCAGGGTGAGATTCCTAGCATAAAAATAAGAATAAAAGTTCATATAAACATGTTTCCAAAAATGCCTCGTTTCCGAGATACAGGGCGTTGAATATTATGCAATTAACAATAGGACAAAAATGCCATGTAAACAACAATAGCAACAACAACAATAAGTTATAACAGTTGTTGAAAATGACTACCCCGAACATCAATACAGGCTTCTAATCTGCGACGCATTGATTGGCGAACACGTTCAAAAATTCCGGGTGTGTGACGAATTGTTTGACAAGCTGCTATTATACGATTTCTTAATTCCTCGAGCGTTTCAATCGGGTTCGTATAAACCAAATGTTTAAGGTGACCCCAGAGGAAAAAATCCAATGGATTTAAGTCCGGAGATCGCGCAGGCCAGGGTTGTATGCCTCCTCGACCTATCCAACGGTTTGGGTACACAGTGTTCAAATATTCTCGAGCAACTAAACTGAAATGAGGCGGAGCTCCATCGTGCATGAAATACATTTGTAATCTTAATGGCAGTTAGGACGTCTTCCAATATCATCGACAGCTCCTCTGCAAGAAAATGGCGATAAATTGCTCCAGTTAACCTCGCCGGTAAAAAGAATG